>RJWH01009465.1:0-22484 GCA_004363575.1 Solenodon paradoxus | reverse complement strand
GGCCGACTGCATCTGTCTAACTTGAATAGAGAGGAGAGAAAATGGAGCCAGCCAACTGAGGCTGACTCAGTTTGGCTGCTCTAGGTGCAGGGTTTTTAAATGCGAAAACCCAGGGGTTGGTCTTTGATTGGATACGTCTGGTTGGCATTGAAACTGATAAATGTTGGTTGTTGCTGAGGTGATGGTTCTTGGCTTATACTTACTCTTGCTGCAGCTGCATTTTGTCATGTCACAAGCTTATTTTGGTTGGTCATGTTTTTCTAGTCCAGCCAGGTGGATGCCATCTTCACTGAGACATTCCAAACCACTCTCAGGATGAGTTTGCTGCAGCCTGTCTTCTTGATATTTGGTTCATGAGGGAGATCAAGTTGATTGATGTAATTGATTTTACACTTCAAGTTTTATATACCTAATCCTTTATAGATTATTTCCATTATAATATTTGTTATTCCCATGGATTAAGTGAGCTGACCATAAGGTTTAAATTTTTTATATCTCTTTTTACTGAGAAGCAGGCAAAAGGGGTACTTGGATTATAATATTAGTATCTTAATAGCTGTATTTTTTTAAAACATAATTTTGTGTTTTAATGAAGCATAATTTGACCAATAATTATTTTCCTTTTTTCAGCATTATCTGCATATCAGAGGTACTACAATTTACAATCTGACTACTGGAAGGTTAGTACACATTTAAATGCTAATTTTGTTTTGTTTTAGGGCAAATTATACAAAGTAATTTTAAGGAAGTGACATGACAAATTGAAGTTTTTTTTGTTGTGTTTCCTTATTTGAAGTATCTTGTTCTTAATCAATATTCTTTTTTATTAGTTGAATAAAAGTATGATATTGTAATAAAATTAAAGTACTGTTCATTTCTAGAGTTTATAACTGGGTATAAGTGAATAAATGGATAATGATGATTCTGAAGATGGGTGAACAGACTGAGAAATATAAACATCACTCTTTTTTACAATTTATGAGTGGAACTTTAGTGAAAATTTAAACTATCCATTTTAGAAACCTGTTAAAATAAAAAATTGTGTGTAAGAATGAATATACATTTTATTAGCTTAATTCAAGCCATAAATTTAAGCTAGTAAATAATGTTTTGCAATGTATATACTTTTAAGTATAACACAAATAACTAAATAGAGTTTCACAATACAGCATGTCCTTTTCCACAAAAGAAAGTTATGTTATAACAGAATTTAACACAATAATTCCAGATTTAGATATAATGGCTAAATGGTAAATAGTCTCAAATCCAGGTTGTTAGTCTTTACATGGCCTGTACCTTAACTACTTAGCTTCACAGTTTCTCCTATCCAAAGAATAATTAGAGACATGTGTTGATTCCTAGTATAAGTAAAACTGCTGCAGGCTTTTTTAATTACTCACAGTAGAAAACAACAATTAAGAAAAAGTGTTTATTCCAAAAATAGCTATTTAAAAATGTTGACTTTTTTTCTGTAGCAACATTACAAAACTATAATTTACCTACCATAATTTGAAACTCATTTGAAATGGTTTTATAATATATGCACAAATTTTGTATCTGCTCTCACAATCAAATTTACGGAGTATATTTTCATCTCTAAAAACTACTTCCCCAATATTCCTTCTCTAAGTAGCCATTAATTTTCTTTCTGTTTTTTATTCTTTATGTTTTCATAGTATGGACTATTTTTAAATTAAGCATAATGATTTTAAGTTTCATTATTCTATAGTGTGTTAATAGTACCTCATTTATATTATTACATGATAAAATCCAGTGTAGAGGTGTACCCCAGTGGGAGTAGTGATAAGATCAGTCACCTCCAAAGAAGTTCAGGTCTCATACTCCTGTGTTCGAGTCCTGGTTCCGGGGGGAACACCAGTGTGAACAACTGAGTAAAGATAAAATACTTAAAAAGAAAAATTCCATGTTGACATTCATTTTGGTTATTCCATTGTCTTATTAATGTCTTTGACTCTACTTCTTTATTATAAGGTATCATGTGCTATGTACACTTGTGTAGTTATTTTGTTTGATTTTACATGATTTCATTTATTTTGGGTACATACCCAGGAGTGGAATTGCTGGGATAAATGTATATGCATATTTTTATATGTATCTGAATATATATAGAGAGAGATTCTGTACTTATTTTTGAGTTTCTTGTCTTTATGAGTTGCAAGAATTATTTATTTATCTAGTTGATTTGCATGTTTTCTCTGCCCACTTATCTTTTCATGTTTGATAGAATTTTTTGAAGTACAAATGTTTTAAGCGAGACGAATTCTCATGAATTTACTTTTTTCCCTAGTTTATGCTTTAAGGTGCCATGTATCTGTTAGTAACTGAAAGTAATAAAGATTTATCCCTGTTTTATCTTAAGAATCTTAAATTCACTACCTTTACATGTTTTATTATTTTTAATTAACTTTTTTTTAAAGAAAAGATACAGGCAGGAGAATGAAAACATGTAGTCAGGCAGGTAGAAAGGCAAGAAGAGAGAGGAAGAAGCATTTTATTTCATTTTTAGTTGTTCACACTGGTGATTTTGCCCTGGATCAGGACTTGAACTCAGGGATATGTATGTAGTTTGCTGCCTCAGGGATGATTACCTAACTGCTACTCCACCAGGGTGCATCGTAATTAACTTAAGTGAGGTAAGGTCCCAACTTCATTGGCATACATATATTTGCATGAGTAGTTATCCAGGTACTATTTGTTGAAAGAAAAAAATTTTTTCCTATTTGAATGTTCTTAACCTTTGTCACAAGTCTCTTGACCATAGACCTTTGTGTTCTTTCTAAACATAATGACTTCAGTTGCATTGTTCTTCTGTGTAAATGCTTTGAATGCTGTTTCTTTCCATTTGCTTATACTTTTGAACTGAATTTTCTCTTATAAAGCATATAGTTGAATCATTTTTTATTTAATTTATTTTTGGAAGCTATTTGAAGAAAAGGAGACGGGGAAGAGGATAAGAAACATATGTGCATGTGTGCTTTTCACCACTGCCCCAGGCCACAGAACTAATCTGTGAACTTTATATTGACTGCATGTCAATATCTTGACTGCCAGGGCCAGAAGAACACACTTCCTGAGTTAAGACTTGATTACAAATGAAATTATGACTATAATTCAGTCGTAATTTTCAAGTGTCCCCTCCAAGTATGTAGAACTGTATTTGATTCGTGGTATGCTATCTTTCTGAGCTTAGCGATTTTAGCAGTTTTTCTTTGGGTTTTTTGGATTTCCTATATTCAAACTAATCTCACTAATAAATCATTTCACTGCTTTAATTCCAATCTGAATACCTTTTGTTTATTTGTTTCCTCCCCCATCTCTCTTCTACCTCTTCTTTACTAATATCCCTTAATATAATGTTTAGTAAGATGCTCAGAACAGAATTTTTTGTCTACAATATATTTTTATGCATGGACTAGTCATAGCTATCAAAATTAGTTGAAGATATTCTTTTCTACTTTCAAGTGTTTTTTTTAATCATGAAAATGTATTATAGCTGATCAAGTTACTTTTTTGATATCTATTGAGATTATGACTCCTTGTTTGACTCACTGGTTATTTAGTAGTATGTGAAATTAATTTATTTTTTTTTCTCATCTAGTCTTCACCCCGCCCCCTTCAAATACCCACTTACTTTTCTCTCTATTTTAAAAATACTTATTGAGATAGATTTATAAAGTAGTATGATATAATTTATTGTATTATTCACCATTTCTCTAATATGACCATTCAGCCCCACTAAACACTTGCTCCCACTCCCAGCCCCTTTCCCTTTAGTAACCACTGTTTCATTGTCGTTGTTCAATAGTGATTTTGTTTGGTCACCTTTGTCCTGTTTGTTTATAATCCACTAGTGTGATCACCCATTGTTTGTGTTTGTCCTCCAGGTTTACATAACATAATCCTCTCTAGTTCCATCCACATTGTTAAAAATGACAGCATTTAATTTTATTTGGGCATTTTGCAGTATTTCTGTGTATGTGTAATTTTTTAATTGAATATTTATTGTAGTAACATTAAAAAATATTATGAACCCTATGTGCTAGTTCACCATTCTTCAAATATAGGACAACTCATCCAACTACCACCAAATTACCGATAGTCCTCCACCACTGTCCATCGTACCCCATCATCACTTGATTCTATCCCCACCCGAATCCCCCACTAGTTAACATCATTTGTTTTTAATGTTCAATAGTTGGCTTTAAGTCAATTCCTTTGCTTTGTTTCTTTTTACTCCACAAAGGAATAAGAGTATCCAAAGTTTGCCGTTCTCCTTCTGACTTATTTCACTTATAATAATCTCCTCTAGATCCATGTCTCAAATGACCAATTTTTTATTCAGGCTATTTAATATTGCATTATTTTTTGTATACACTGCTTTTTTTTTTTTAACCATTCATCTGACAGTGGGCATTTGGGGAATTTCCAATTCTTGGTTATTGTAAATAATGCTGCAGTAAAGACAGCGGGGTGAATACAGCTCTATGAATAGAGTTTTGGTGTCTTTGGGTACATAACCAGTGGAATAACAGGATCCTTGGTATTACAATTGTCAATTGTTTGAGGAAATCCATACTGCTTTCTATAATGTTTGGGCCAAATTATACTCTGATCAGCAGTGTCAAAATGTTTTCTTTTCTCTGCGTTCTCACCAACATTTATTGTCTCTATGTTTCTGGATAATAGCAGTCTCACAGGTTAAAGTGATAGCTCATTATTCTTTTGATTTGCATTTTTTTAATAACAGGTGAACAGGAAGTTCTTTTCATATGTCTAATTAGGCAGCCCTTCTCTCCCCACCCTCCTGGGTTTTCACTAAGGGCAGCTTCCTGAGTGGACTCATTTTGGGAGTTAACATTTCCAGTTACTGGGACACTTGTCCTTTTTGAACCCTTGCAGTGAGGCCTTTCAGCTCAGTGACTGGAAGTTAGTGTAGGGTGTGTCAATTTCACCTGACAGTTGCCCACAGCTTGGTGTGTTGAAACAGAGAAATGTGGCACCAAGGAAAGTCAGCTTCTTCCGTCTTTGTGGAGGCACCTGTCTTGCTCTGTGGAGATGCTGCTTCTGATTGTTTTCAAGATTGTGGTAGTCACATAGATGTTTTCTTAATTGTTCTGTGGGGAAAAGGAAGGAGCCTGAGATCTTAGTAGTTCACAGTCTTGGAACCAGATGTTATCCTTTTTTTAAAGATCATTTACATAGATACATATTTGAGGATATTGTGCTTTTTGTTAACTTTGTTGTAATTGCCAGTGATCCTGAACACCTCTTAATTTTTTACTGTTTTTCTGTCTTCCTGAGTGTGTATTAAGTGTGTATTAAAACCATATATCACTTTTTCTTTTTATTTGGTTTATTGTTTTCTTAATTTTTCTTGGAGAAACACTTTCTTGTTAGATACTTTTTTATAAGCTCACCTTGACAATAGGTTGTCTTTAAAATGTTTTCATAGTGATTTTTAGAGTAAAAAGATTTTAGTAAAGTTTAATTTTTTACAACTGCGGATTATGATCTGAGTCTTATTTATGAATTCTTTCCTTAACACTAGTCACAAAGATTTTTTCTGTTTGTCTGTGAAAGTTATGCCTTATGTAAACCAGGGTATTTTATTTTTCACTTTCCAAAATGTATGTCATTGGTTTTATTTTCTCTCTTTTATTTCCTACATGCCTTGTATTATTTTAATTTAAGGGATTGTTCTTTAGGATATTTTTACTCAGTTTCCTTAAAGGATGTTGAATTATGTTGTTTTTTTTAACCAACTGGTAATCAACAGTTCATGCAGTTTTTCTCCTTATTGTTTTTTGTTTGGTTTCGCTCTTGAATGACAACTTCAGTCTTCCCACTCAAGCTCTGTCTAAATGATCTAAAAGTGTTTTGGTTTTAATCCCCTGAAGACTTTTGTCTCCTGTAGCTTAATTGCTAGACTTGTTAAAGAAAGAAATCCTAATTTTATTCTGTGACTGGTCTAATTATAATTCCGATTAAATACATATAAATCTATATATTGTGGTATATCTATTTTAAAATTGGGAAGGAATAGGATTCTTAAAAAGTAGTAGTGGAAGACTGCCAAGCAAGAGAATCTGGTAAACTTCTACAACTTTTCTTTGCTTCATAGCAAAGATCTCCTAACCTTTAATGGAAGTTGGAGCTTCATAATGTTAGTCTGATGGCTTAACTGGCATATCCTGTGGAAATTAAAATAGTGTACTCTTTTTATTTGCTAAGCAAGACAAAGCTCATTTCCCTGAAAAATTACAGCTATCACTTTGTTTCTGTGGACCCAAATAGATTCAAAGTTTCAACATCTCTTTAAAACAGGTACACATTTTGTTTCAGGAGGAAGAACAAGATCTTTCCAATTCATCCACAACAAATTCAATTGATGTGTGGTAATAAATATTACGTATATAGCAACATAAAGCAGAGAATTTGCATTTTACCTTGCAGCTTGGGGATTAAGAACACTTTGTTTAGTTGACTTCTGATACGTAGACCAAAAGTAGACCAGAGTAAGAGCATTAGAAATTCTCAACTTGTCTGGCTTAATGTTGAAGAAAAGATTCAAAAACTTTTTGATATTGTCATTTAAAATCTACTCTTCAATGACTTGTGAGGGTACAGATGACAGTAATTTCACTGTGCATGTTGGACATAAGTTGATGAGGGTGGCTACTTCATTCTTGAAGAATTTTATGGCTGCCCTTCTTTGTAAACCAAACCTTCTAGAGAGGATATTGGTCACTGAATAGGAAAACTTAGATGCATTAGGAATTAGCCGAATCCTCTAATAGCAAATGCCAACTGATAGCACTTTGCAAGATGTGAAACAGGAAGTCTACTAAATTCTTACTTGATCTATAAAAACTGAAAAGTTCTACATCAACATAAATCTAACAAGAATTTGAAAATATAGAGAGGTGAGGTCCTTTAATTCTGCATCTGAGACACATAGCAGTTCAGAACTTCCATGCCCAGATCCCCATAAGAAGGGACCTTATGTCTTTTTACTAGGATGATTATAGATTAAGGAATAATAAATAATCATTTGAGAGCTACTGGATGCTGGCTCTGAACCAATACTAATTCGAGAGACCTAAAAATTTATTACATTTCACCAGTAAGAGTAGGGACTGTTATAAGTAATTCAATGTTATTTTCTCTGAGGTCTATCTCACAGTGGACCTAGTGGGTCCGTGAACCCAGTCTCTGGTTATTTCTCCAGAGTATATAATACAAATATATAATTCTATGCATTAATGTAACTTTTACAGTAGTTGTTTTATTGTGTCAAACCATTCCTGTATCCCTGACATAAATCCCACTTGGTCACTTTCTCTGATTCTTTTCATGAATGATTGAATTCTGTTTGCTAGTATTTCATTGAGGATTTTACATCTGTATTCATCACATTGTTCTGCAGTCTCTGTCTCTGTCTCTGTCTCTGTCTCTGTCTCTCTCTCTCTCTCTCTCTCTCTCTCTCTCTCTCTCTCTCTCTCTCTCTCTCTCTCTCTCTCTCTCTCTCTCTCTCTCTCTCTCTCTCTCTCTCTCTCTCTCTCTGTTTCTCTCTTTCCCTCTCTCCCTCCCTGATGTTCTCATCTATTTTTGATATCTGAGTACTGTTGATTTCATAGAACATTTGGAAACATTCGCTCCATTTAAATATCTTTTTTGAAGTCTTTTCAAACTCTTTCCTTATTTTCTAATTAGAATTTTTGGAGGGTAGGGATTGCTAAAAGGGGTTAAAATTTTGGCTATTAATCTCTTAGTAATAATTTGGTTTGCAAATATTTTTCTGATTTCTTTTGCTGTGCAGTATTTTCAGTTTGATGTCCCATTTTTTTCAATTTTTATTTTATTGCTTTTTCCATAGGTTTCCTATCTAGAATGTCACTGTCAGGACCAATGAAAGTTTTTTTCCGTTTTGTAATCTAGGATACTGTGATTGCATACTTTCCATTTAAGTCTTTAATCGATTCCATTTTCATTTTGCAGAGGTTATAATGTAATATTGTATTTTAATAGTTTTGCAGTGAACATTCATTTTTCTTAGGTTCACTTTTCAAAAGTACTGTCTTTACTCATTTCATTTATCAAATATTATACTGTTACATGGATTTTTATTTTTCTTAACATTTAAAATTTTACTTTCTCCTGTTGATTAAATGATTATAAATGTTGTAGTGGGTAATTTTTATGGATCTGTGAATTCTGTCTTTCTCTTATGAATTTATACTATTGTGGTCTGAAAAGGCACTTAGTTTGAGTTCAGTGTTCTTTAGTTAACTTTTCATGCAATATAGACATAGATATAGTTATAGACATGAATATAGTTACAGAGCTAGATACAGATAGAACTTTTTAAATATAAGGTTCAAGTAGGAATGACTGAAGGCAGAAGAGAGAAGTGGAAGAAACACTTCATATTTTATTTTGTTGTTCATTTTGGTTGTCTTCCCCATCCAGGACATGACCCTGGCTGGGTCCTTGGGATGAATGTGATTTGAATTTTGACCTAACCACTAGGAGATATTCACTAAAATACTGGTCTACCATGGCATGCTTTTTGAAAATATTTTTGTGTAATCTGTTCTAGGTAGTATGGCTTTATATGCATGAAGAGATATATTCTACTGTTGCTTGACAATGTTTCGTGTGTATGTGTGTATATTTTTTTATGTACTTTTGACCTGTATTTTTGTTCAGTTCTGCAGTTTCTGTATTCAGTTTCTGATCCTTATCTGTTGTTGAAAAGAAACCTGTTTAATATTCTTAACTTTTATTATATTGCTGTTAATTTTCCTTTTACTTCTGTTAGTATTAAATTTTTATATATTTAGTGCTCTTATGTTGGGTACACAAATGCTATTGTTAAATCTTAATGATGGAGAATCTATCTTTATATAATAACTTTTGGGGGGGTCCCTTTTTTTTTTTTAAAGGAAAGGATATAGGCAGATAGGGAGGTAAGGTACATTTTATCATTTTTAAGTTGTAAATAATTTATTTATTACTATTACACTATTCAAGAATCTGAATTTTTTTTAAAGGAAAGGTGAAGACAGGAATAAAGATGAGCAGGCAGGCAAGCAGGAAGAAGCATTTTATTTTAATTTAGTTGTTCATATTGGTTGTTCCCCTGGACCCAGAACATAAACCTGAGACCTTGGAATGTTGATGGACTGCCGTGACCCAGGAATGGTAGACCAAATTGCTACTCCATCAGGGCACAGCTCATTGTTTATTGGGTTTTGTTTTTTTGTTCCTATTTTATGTAATTTTCTTTCTGTATATCTTATAGTTCAGTAAAGTTGTGTAAGAGGATTATTCTGAATTCCTTGTTTCTTTAGGTTCATTCATTGATGCTGTAGGATATTCCTTTGTTGTTGTGCAGCTTACCTGATTTTTTGTGATCTTTGATTCTTTTTGTAGGTATTTTCCCACTTGAGTACGTCTTTTTCTAAACTTCTTCACCAGTTAGCTCATTTTCGGGCTTCTAAAAATGTGTGTTGGTCAAGTGTTGGAGTTGCTATTAGGGTTTCTTACTGGTAGTTATACATTGAGTTCTGAGGTTAATAGGGTTTTGTTGTTGTTAGGTTATTTTCCCCCCTTTTTTTTTTTTTGCTATATGTTAGCAGTTAACTACAAGTGCTATTTGCATTTTCTGCATATGTGAGGCTATAGAATAAGCTTCCTTGTTGCCTGGATTGGTGGGTCACGCGAGCAGTAAGGTAAAACTTGCTGCTTTGCTCAGTAGTTGAGTGGTTCTGCAAATTTATTATTCCTGCATTAGCAGAGTTAAAAAATAAATTGCTTGTTATTGTAATTCCTGGCCATTTTCTGTTGTAAACAGTATCATGTTAGGCTTATCAAATTGTTACCTTTGCTTGGAAAGAGTAGGTATGATTTAAGAGAATCATGCAGGTGCCAAGGTAAAAAGACATCAAACGAGATTGGTTAACTTATGATGGTTAGTTTTATGTGTAAGTCTGATTGTATTTGAGTATTCAAAATGGATGGACTTTAATCGTAATTACTGTAGGTGAAGCTTTGAGGTAGTTTATGGCTGAGGTTAGTAATTGAATCTGTATTGTGGCTAAAATAAATTGCCCTGCTAGTGGAATTCCTTTGCTTGAAGGTATGAATGGAACACATAACTTGATTTTCCTATGAATCAAGGAATTGTTCTTAGAATGTCTTTGAATGACGACATCAGTAGTTCTCTTGTTTTCATACTGGAATTAAAACATCCATATTCTATGCTTTCAGCTTGATCAGGGAGATTCTTGAATTTGTCAGACTGCATAATCATTTGTTAATTCTTGATAGTATATGTTTTTATAAATGTACGTGCATGTAAATTCATGTCTGTGCACATATATCCGCTTTATATACATTTTAAATAATTATGCTCAACCATTGTTTTAAAGTTTGACAAACTTTAAAAATTGTTTGACTAAATTTTAATTTCTTTCTCCTCATTCCGCTTCTCCTCCTTCTTCCTATGAAGTCTATATGCTTATTTTTGTAGTTGTACCGGTTGTGATTTCAGTCCCAGTACTGGGATATTGTTCTCCTATACATATTGTTCCCTGATCTCTTGTTTCTCTAAAATGTGTACTCACAAGTGCATCATTTTCTTAGACTTTTCTTTGGGAAGTTACAAATTTTCTTCTGTAAATTTTCTTTCTGACCTTAATAAAGTTGTTGTTTTAAGGTGAAGGTCTGTGGCAGGAAATGTTTATGTGCCCTTGAATAACTCTTGTTTGCTGAAATCTCTAGCGACATATGAATGTCACATTACACTGACTGGTAAAGCTTACTGATTTGGACAGCTATCCCTTGTATGGCATCCTTAAAAACTGGGCACTGCAAGTGTGATCCTACATCTGCACCTAGGGAGAAGCTTAGAATTGAAAGTTAACTAACAATTGTAATAGGAATATGGCAAAGATAGGTTTTTATGGTCAGACATGTTATTCTTTCCTATTTGTTTTCATGTGTGTATGCTCTCAGCTAACCCAATGTGTAGGAGTCACTCAAAAAGCTTCTGGATTTCTCTAAGGAAATTCATGTGTAGCTGTTTCTGTAGAGTATCCCTGGGAGAAGAGAAAATAGAAGGCTTATGTCATCATGTTGGTGATATTCAGCCACAGTTTTTCTTCTTTACTATGAACACTTCATTTATAAAGATTTTAATCAAATACAACTAAAACTTATTTTCTTTTTTATATTTTACCCCCATCCTGGTCCTCCATGGTTTTTGACTTAGGGACATAATGTATCGTTTTTAAGATTGATCGAGAGAATTTTATAAATAGAAATTTTGTATATATTTAGTTTTGATCTTCCAAGAAAATAAAAGAACGACAACAGATTTACAATAATTCCTTTTTTTGCTTTCCTTTTACATAGGTCCATGTTTCTGGGAATATTATTGAGATAATTCTTTTAGGCATTATTTTGATTTTTTAAATATTTTAATTGCAGTAAGTCATTTTGCACATTAAAATAAACTCACGTATATAGGTTCTCCACAAGTGTGATATTTTTATTCTTTAAGGAAACTCTATGTCATTTTTCATAGTAGCTGTACCAGTTTACATTCCCATCAACATTATACAAAGGCTCCCTTTTCTCCAAATCTTTGTTATCTCTTTTCTTTTCAGTGATAGCCATTCTAAGTTGTGAGGTGATATTTCACTGTCATGTTGAATTGTATCTTCCCAATTATCTGTGATTCTGAGAATCTTTTCACATACTTGTCCATTTAGATGTGTTTTTTTGAAAAGCTTTGCAAACATTTCTTCGGTTCTGTTTTTTACCATTTCATTTTGTTATTTATTTTGCAGTGTACTTTTAATTAGTATCATGTATTCCTGTGGTTTGAACTGTTTTTCTGTCTCATTCATGGTGTTAGAGTAAATCATTGCTAAGAACAATGAGTTGAGGAGATCTTTCTCATCTCTTTAAGAGTTTTATGATTTTGGATCTTGGATCCATTTTGAGTTTACTACCCAGTTTTTCCAGGGGTCTTTCTTGAAGAGCTGATCATTTCCCCACTGGGTATTCTGGCTCTCATTGGATATTACTTGACGATTAAATGAAATTAATTCTGTCCTATCCTGTTCCATTAGACTGTGTCTATTTTTTTATGACAGCATTTTACTGTTTTTATTATTATAGCTTAGTTGTTAAATTTGCAGTCAAAAGTGCATATCTTCAGCTTTATTCTTTATCTAACTGTGGAATATTCCGGCTCTTATGATTTCAGACAAAATTTAGATTTAAAATAATTGTTTTCACTATGAACTTGATTAAAAAGAAAACTTAAAAATATGTCTCCAGGTTTGCTATTCTTGAGTTTATTGTTTCTTTTAAGAATATGATCGACTTTAATTTAAAACATCTTAGGAACCAAAAATTGCTGAATAATGTGGATATGAAATGCACATATATAACATGAAATATATGTAAACGCTTACTATGGCTGTTTTTAAATTTTAACAGAATGCTGCCTTTTTATATGGCCTTGGTTTGGTCTACTTCTACTACAATGCATTTCACTGGTAAGTTAACTTAATAACAGATTCCTCTACTGTGTATGTGTAATATATAGTATTTTAATGTCAGTAAACATAACATTTCATTGTTTATCTTTTTAGGCTTTCTATCAAGTTCATATTTATATTTTTAGCCTTTTAATCAAGTTCATCCCTCTTTTTTGAACTCAGCAGAATATGTTAACACTTGATAGTAACTGGTCATTTGATTATAAACTGTTTCCTACAATTATGGGTAATAAATAATACCTTCATTATTAAGGGTTAATTGTAATAGTAATATGTGAAATTTTCTAAACTATAGACTATACAGAAAGGCTTTTGGTCTTACATATTTTTTGTTATTATTTAAGTGCTGTTAGAATCCAAAGGAAGGTAAACAAGTACCAGCATTTACCACTAAGCAAGGGCATTGTTTACAACCCTTTTTATCTGACTCACACTAAATATTTATTACATACGTCTTTGAGACACATTAATCCTTGTAAGGGTTCCCAAAGGAGAGCATTTAACTTTAAATTTGATGACTTTTCCACTAGCAGTATCTTTTACCCCTTGACTCTTTTGGCCTGTTAATTATGCCGTGTTCAAAGTAAACTTGTGTATTATAATTTTTGTAAGACATTTTTTCTCTTGAAGTACATTACTGCTTTCAGAGTTCTTAAATTTGAACTAAGAAGAAGATCAGTTAAGGTCTCCGAAATTTCTGGAAAATCTTATTCACAAAATTAACAATTCTGAAAAGTTGTTAGAGATAGTTAATGTTAATCTGAAATTTCTTGAAGATCCTATTCACAAATTAACAATTCTGAACACTTAAAATAGATAAGTTATTAGAAATAAAATAAACCTTTAATTTTTTAATTGTTGAGGGAAGTAAGGTGTTAATTTTTATTTAACGTTACTTAAAAATGAATCAAAAAATTTTTTATGGAAAGTTATAGGCAAGAATTAGGGCAGCAAGCAAACAGGCAGGAAGAGAGAACAGGAAGAAGCATTATTTTAATTTTTATTTAGTTGTTCATCTTGATTGTTGCCCCAGCCCAAGAATGGGACTCAAACCTAACTTTTTGTGATGTATGTGGACAATTCTCCTTTAAAGCCCTTTAAATGACCTAACCATTACCTCACCAAGGTACACTGTACTTAACACTTTTCTTTAGTAACAGAAACAAACCTTCCCTTTGACTCTGTAAATAGTAATTTAAAATGTTTCTTATCTTTCTATTTTTTTAAAGGAGAGGTGCAAACAGGAAGAGCGAGGAGGAAGATATATTTTACCTTATTATTTGATTATTTAATTTGATTTAATTTTGTTGTTTGTGTCGATCGTTTCTCCTTGTTGGAGTCTTTAACTGGGATCTTGGAATGTATGTGGACTGTGCATAGTAAACCACTTGGCCACCAGGCTGCAGCTAAACATGTGTATTAACATATATGTTTATCTAGATAGATAGATAGATAGATAGATAGATAGATAGATAGATAGATAGATAAATATTTATATATTATTTACCTTTTTTTAATGAAAGGTGCAGGCAGGCAGGGAGAGAGAGGAAGAAGTGTTTTACTTAGTTGTTCATACTGATTGTTACTACTTGTCCTGGGATACCTTGGGATATATGTGTACTGTACCCAACTACTCCAACAGAGCACAGCAAAACATGTTCTTTATGAGAGGAAAAAAAAAATGACAAATAAGTTCATTATCACCAGTATCAATAGCATTGGGTTCATAAAACTTGTCATCATTTATACAGAGACTGCAGTGTTAAAAAAAGTCAGAGATAAAACTGATAGAATTGTTTAGGGAACTGTATTTAGAACTAAGACTTTTAGTTATAAATTGAATAATTTCTTGTACTTTGCCTTATGTTTAGATGGAAAAATGTTTTTAAACTCAGTATTTACATTTACTTCTGTGTACTAATAATTGCACTCATTTTAGCCAGCTAGAATAAATTTAGTTGAAATTTAATATAAGACAGAAAACAAAAATTGTACCGTTTACAAATTGAGAAGTGTACCTCAAATTGAATAGTTTTCACATTCTTATGTTAACTTATGAGCCCCCTTGGATTGAAGATATGATATTTATTTTCCCACCCCCCAAAAAAAATCCCACCCTTTAAAATACTTAGTTTTATAATAAATGTATATATAACTACACAGTTTTAGAAGTAGGAACATTACTAGCCAAAACAACCTACTAAAGATATTTGGTGTGTTGCTTTGTCCTAATTGTGGTATGACTAATATCTGCATTTTTAAATTTTTTAATATAAAGAAAACTGACTGTGGAAACATTTAAGTCAGAATAGTGACTAATAATATTTGAGAATCAAAATACTTCTTTTTTTTTTATGTCTCTTGTCATACTAATTTTAGAGAAAGTAATAATTAACAAATGCAGATGCTAAAAATGTATTTAAATATTTTGCATTTGGGGGATTTTTTCCTGTGATAAAACCTGTTAAAAGACAATAATTAAAACAGTATAGAATTAAGATAAAGGCAGACTGATAGTTGAAGATTAAGGTAGGTAATTCAAAAGTGGTTTCATAAACATGGGTTCTTGATATAGGACAATGACACTACTATTTAAGGACAAAAATGTTCCTTTCAGCAAATTATCCTATACAGTAGGAATTTCATACTGTAAACATCCCTACTCTATTTTATTTCAAAAATAAAACTTCTGTATCACTTCTATATCACATCATTCTAATTAGTAATTTTTAAGTGCGTTATAAGTCAAAATATGGTTGGCAAATGTAAAGCTTCTGAAAGTTGATTTATATGAAGCAGACTGGAATCAAGGTTATCATTCTTACCTTTGTGCCCTTTTAACAACTTTTCCTACTTTCCCTTAATTCTGAGAATTTTCAGTAAAACTTAAGTTGGTGATTAATAAATGTTATTAAAACTTTAGTATTGAGTAATTTAAGAATGTTGAAAAGTAACCTCAACTGAGAATGCCTTAGTAATTTTTTACTATTCATGTTTTTACTGTTTCAATTAAAAAATTATGCTATCAGATGTTTCCTGAATCACCAAAGAAAACACAAATATATATTAAAAGTTTACAATTTATTATGTCTATATTCAAGGGCTATTAAAGCATTTCAAGAAGTGCTTTATGTTGATCCCAGCTTTTGTCGATCCAAGGAAATTCATTTACGACTTGGACTTATGTTTAAAGTGAACACAGACTATGAATCTAGTTTAAAGGTAGGTGGTTGGGTTTTTTTCAAGATATACTACTTTAATTATGTTTGTGTGAAATTTGAAGTGTTATAATCATTGTAAAATGAACAAATTTCACCAAGTTTATTTGTTGAGCTAAAAAGAAACAAGATTGAATTCAGAATACAAAATAAAAATGTTGTAAGAATTTAAAAACATCTTTTAGTGGTTTAGTTTTTATTTTTTTCATTAGAAACAATACTGAGGTTTGTATTTTTGGATACAACTGAAGTTTTAATTTTCTCAGTCTAAAATAATTTCATATAATTTTTGGCCACTATAGAGACAGAAAGAAGTGGTCCATTATACTCTACTTCTGATTTAGTCTTTGGCTATCCTTTCGTTTGAGTCTGTTAGAAATCTACCTACGTCTTATAAAAGGACTTGTCATGTAATATAATATATTGGAGAATAATAGTCTCATTTAGGGCTACTAGCTAGTGAGTATAACATAATTGGGAAAATTGATCATTCTTCTTAAAATAATTGAATTGTAATTAAAATTGTGTTTCACAGCAATTTTCATTTTTTTTTAATTTGTTCGTCTGTGTTATCTTTTACCCTTTTTAAAAGTACAAAAATGCAAGGAGGAAGAGAGAGGGGAGAAAGAAGCACTTTATTTTTATTTACTTTTTCAACTTTGTTGTTCCCCATGGGCCTGGGTCTTGAACCTCCTGTGACTTTGGGATGTATGTGGACTATGTGTAGTGCACTAAACCACTAGGCCGTCTAGGCCATGTTGGTGCACATATGCTATCATTTCTGTTTTCCATGGAATAGGGGCCATAAGTGGAATAACTGGATTTTTTTTCTTTCTTTCTTTTTTTTTTTAAGGGAACTCCATATTGTTTTCCATAGTGGCTGTATCAGTTTACATTACCATCCAGGGTACACAGGACTCCCTTTTCTCCAAATACTTATTATCTCTTGTCTTCACAATGATAGCCACTCTAATAGGAAATGTGATTTTTGAGAATCTTTTCATGTACTTGTAGGCCATTTGGATGTGTTTTTGGAAAAGCATCTGCATGACAAAAGCATTATGTTTGAAAGAACTTGAGCTTTTGGACAAAAACAAATATTCTGTGAATTTATGACTATAACGTTTACTCTGTCTGATAAATAACATATAGTGTATGTTATCCTGATTCCAAAGGTGGCATTTGTGTGTTATTACTTTGCATTAGTATTTACTGTAAATTCACTAATAGAGAAATGTTAAGATGTTTAAAAACATTGTGAGCACACCTATCGTAGATGACTTAGATAGTAACTAGTGATTGGGGTGTAGATTATATAGCACCCAAGGACCCAGCTTCCATATCTGGGGGAGGGAAAACAAATAAACAAGCAAATGAATAAATTGCTTTCTTCTCCTGTTCCTTCTTTCTTAAAAGTGCTTCTCTTTTCTCTCCCTTCCTTCACTAAAACAAAAATAATTGAAAGAACAATATGTGAGTGCAGGTCCTTCTAACCTTCATTAAGGACGATGATTTGCTAGAATACAATGTGAAATTTAGTTATTACAATGAAAGAATACAGATTAAAAATGTCAGCATAAAGATTACAAAAGATAGATTTTAGGAGCAAGAAACAGATCTGTTGCCCTCTCTGATTTCAGTTACATATTTCACTTTATCTTCCTGGCATTGCATTCATGGAATATTACCTACCAGGAAAGTTTCCCTAAGCCATTTCAGTATTTTTATTAGTAATGGCGAATCCATCTTGCTGAGCCTTATTATTCAGTCTCCAACCTCTCCAGTCAGCCAACTGATACCATCTTAAATAAACATTCGTTAGTATACATTACTTGGTAACCCAGGTACCCACATACATGAAGACTCTCGTCAGATTATTCTCAGGAATTCAAGGATCAGACTGTTTTGAATGATAACCAGAGTTGCTGATATCTTACAATAAAGATTTTTAAAGTCATGAATGAATTCTTCATAGGTCTCTGTAAAATGGGTTTATAAAAGAATGAAAATGATGGCAAACAGACACTCAACCAGAAAATAAAGAAACCATTTCAAATAGACTGTAAGGAATTTATCCCATTGGGTCAGAGTTAAGTGTCACTAAGAAGTAGCAGCTCCCATTATTAAATGAATTGAATTGGAAAATGGTACCACATTTATCATTTTCTTTTGAATTTTGAGAAGTGTTTATCAAAGTGTATACTATGTAGTTGATTTGATATGTAAAATAAGTACAGTTGTGACTTATTTTTTAACCCCTTCCTGGACATTTACATTGCATTTATTTGCCAATCTAAGGTACCAAATGTCTTACGACAGAAATTAGCTACAGTACAGTTTTCATTTGACATGTTTGTTGTCCAATAACAGTGTTTTGGTTACCATTTCATATGTATGTGTTCTTATTATAGTCTTAACATATTCAGGTGTGAAAATGAACAGAAATTATTTTTTCCATAAATTGTGGAGTGTGCTTCTAAATGTTAGTAATGGTGGCAACTCATAAAAAGAAACCCATTACTGCGAAGTTCCAAATGTGGCAGTAGACTGGAATTAGATAATGTTCACAGTTTATTGAAAATAGTTTTCTTACATATTGCAAAAACAAAGTCTTATGTGAGTTTAAGGCGTAGGTAAAGTGTAACAAACTTTAAAATGTTTTTTGTTTTTTTTTTACAAGATTTTTTAAATGAAAACTTGGAAAGTTTACATACAGTTGTGATTACGTTGGGAGACCAATTATAAAGAGTACTCTGTAATGTATCCTGGGAATGAGAGATGAGTATTGAAGGAAGAAGCATGTTGGGATTCTTGTCTTCTAGAGGTGTAGTTGTTATCCATTGGTAGTGAAGGGTGTCACTGTGTTGTCTCTGGTCATGGAAAGTACACAGAAACTGGCAGGCAAGAAACAGACACTTCTACCGGGTTGTTGATGAGTTGTAACTTATGAACAAGGACTGGAAGCAGGAAACTATACTGGAGGTTTTAATTTGATCAGGGCTGGCAGACGACACCAATTATGGTGTATTTTCTATCTTACCATTTTTCTGGGTGATTTCTTTATGCTTTCATAATTTTGAGAGTATCCTTTAATATTTTTTGCAAAGTTGATTTTGTGGTGATTAACTCCTCTTACTTCTGCTTGTCAGAAAAGGTTTTTATCATTCCTTCATATTTGAATGATAATCTTGCCATATATGGTATTCTAGGTTGAAAATCCTTTTCTTTCAGCACTTTGAATATATTGTGCTATTCCCTTCTGGTTTGTAGAGTTTAATTTGATAAGTCCACTGACAGTCTTCTCTGTGTGTGACATGTTTTTCTCAGGCTGATTTTAATAGTCTTTCTTTATCTGGTATTGTTAACATTTTTATTATCATGTGTCTAGATGTATTTCTGTTTGGGTTTCTTTTTATTAAGAACTCTGAGCTTCCTGGATCTGGAGGCTTGATTCATTCTTCAAACTGGGGAATTTCTCATCTATCATTTCTTCAAATATGTTTTCTACCCCCTTTTCTCTCTTTCCTCTGGGACCCTTCTCATGTGAATGTTGTTCCTTTTGATGTTATCCCAGAGGTCTCAAACGCTGTCTTCGATTCTTTCAATTTTTTTTTATCTTTTTCCTGGTTTGCTTGATTGAGCTCCTCTGTCCTATCTTCCCAGTCACTGATTCTGTTGAAAGCTTCATCCATATTACTGTTGAGTCCCTCTACTGTATTCTTTAATTAAGCCATCTTTTCTCTTACCTGTTTTAATGTCCTGTTTTAATTCTTCTCTTTGTTTCCTGACATTCTTGTTTACTGCCTGTACTGATTTCTGGATTCCCATGAATATGTTGATCACTTACCCTAAATTACTTGAAGTAATTTACATACATCTGCTGTATTCATATTTACCTGGGTTTTTTTTTATTGGATTCATCATTTCATGTATAGTTCTCTGTATCTTCTCTGTTCAATATTTTGTTTATACTTCTGAGAATTTGGTTTCCCTGCCACTGCCTATGTTTGACTTGTCCAGAATTGGCAATCAGGCTGCAGTTTTCACCTCTATGCTAAAGGTGGCGTTAGCAGGTAACATTGAGGTTTGAGACTGCCTTCTCAATGTAATCCAGGAGGTGGGGCATCTGATGGGTGGGATTTCCAGTGGGTGCTTAAATGGTGGGCGGGATTTCTGCTCTTTGGACCCCAGGTTCAGGCATGAAATACTTGTGGGAGGGGTTTGATTTGATTGATGTCTGCTTATGGCTTGTGGGAGGGGTTTGATTTGGCTGACTTTGCTGTGACTGCTCTCAGCGCAATTTCGCCATGGGGTACCAGCCGAGTTCCAGGTGAGCTGGCTCTGCTCTCACCCACTCACAGGTTGGATCTTCATTTCTCCACATCCCAGCCCCCCTGGACCCTCCTCTAACTGCCTTCCCAGCTGGTCCCAAAATCCCTAATCTGACCCACCACCTATCCTGAGACTCCTAAACTCTGTCCCAAAACCAAATCAGAGGCTTAGCTCAGAATTGCACCAGTTGTCCTCATCCACCAATAATCTTCAACTGGTCTCTCCAGCTGAAGTGCCACTTATTTCTTGGTGTTTGTCTGAAGAAAATAGGTGATTTTTTTGTTGGTTTTCTCAGTGTCTGTGGGGGGTGACCCAAAAGTGCATCCTAGCAAGTCACCATCCAGAAGTTGATCTTCAGATGTTTATTTTAGCAAAAAATGTTTTAGATACATGTACTTTACTTTAATGTACTTATTTCCTTTCTTTCAATTAAATTTAATGTGTAATTTATTAATTTATGTCTTTATGTCGACTATCCTGCTTTGCAAAGCTGGATCCTTGGGCTTTACATGGTGAGTCCCTTAATCACTTTAGCAACCTAAGTCACAGGGGTGCACCCTCTCCTTTATTTAAAACTTATGAGAGTGCTTTCATTAACTTCATATTTCTTTGGTTCTCTATATACCACATATGAGTGAAGTCATACAGTGCCTTTTTCCTTCTGACTCTCCTTATTAAGCATAATTCTTTCTCACTCTATGCATGTTACCACAAATGACAGAATTTTCTTTAATAGCTGTATTCCTTGTGTTTAGATACCACGTTCTCTTTATTCACTATAGATCCATACATAGGTTGTTTTTAGTTCTTTACTATTTTAAATACAGCTGTAGTAAACATGGGAATATATATGTTTATATTTTCATTAATACTGTTTTTAGAGTAAATACCCAGAAGTGAGATAATGGGGATCCTATAGGATTTCAATTTTCAGTATTTTTGAAGAAACTTCATACTTTTCTCATGCATCCATTTGTACTCCACTCAGTGTAAATCTCTTTTCTCTGCATCCTCACATTGTTTCCAGACTTTACGATAATAGCCATTCTCACAAGTGTGATATAATAGTTCTTTGTGATTTTTATTTACATTCTCCATACATCAGTAGATGTGGGGCATCCTTTCATATACCTGCAGTTCATCTGTATATCTTCTTTGGAGAAATGTCTGTCTATTCAGAGCCTCCTTATTTAAAAATTGTTTCACTTTCCTTTATCCTTGAGTTTTATGAGTCTTTTATGTATTTTGGTTATTAACCCTTTTTTCGATATATGATGTGCTCACACTTTGTTCTGTTCAGTTTGTTTTTTTGTTTTGATGAAAGTTTCTTTTGCTGTAAACAAAACTTTTAGTTTAATATAAAACCCATTTGCTTATTTTCACTTTTATTTATCTTGACTGGGTTGAGTTTCCAAAGACATTATTTAGGACTTTTGTCAAGACATGTTTTTGTCTATGATTTTATCATTTCAGGTTCTGTAACCCCTCTTGAATTAACTTTTGTGTTTGGTGTATTAGGTAATGGTGCTAGTTTTAGTGTTTTGTATGTGACTTATATTTCCTCAATGGTATTATTAAAGACACTGTCCTTACTCTATTTCTTGACTTCTTTGTCATAGATCAGTTGTCCATAAATGTATGTATTTATTTGCAAGCTCTCAGTGATCTGTTGTCTGTTTGGGTTTTCTTTTTCCCAGTACAATGCTTACCTGATGACTACTGCTTTGTAGTAGTTTGAAGTCAGGGACAGTGATACTACCATTGTTTTTTCTCCCTTAGGATTGTTTTTGCTATTTTGAGTCTTTTAGAGTTTCAAATAAATTTCGTGTAAGTTTTTCTATTTATGTGAAGAAAGTTGTAACAATTTTTCATAAGGATTGCATTAAATCTGATTAGTGTAAGATAGACATTTTAACAATGTGAATTCTTTTGCTCCATGAGACAGGAATATCTTTCCATTTCTTTGTGTCTTCTGTTTCTTTAATAATGTTCTATAGTTTTCAATGTACGTGTGTTTGTCTGTGTGTATATCAATATACACACTTTGAAAATTACAAGACATGCATACACACATATACAGTATATGCTTTTGTGAAGAAGGGTTTTCACCCACGTGTATATATATATATATATATATATATATATATATATATATATATATATATATTTATGTCTGGATAAGTTTATTACAAGTTATGTAATTTTTTTTAATAAAACTATGAGAGGAATTGTTTTCATGATATTTTTCTTTCTGTTAGTTTGTTATTTCTATGTAAATATGCAACACATTATTATATGTTAATTTTGTAGCCTGCCACTTTACTGTATTCATTATTTC
>RJWH01009464.1:0-22486 GCA_004363575.1 Solenodon paradoxus | reverse complement strand
AGGAATCTTATATAAGGGATGCACAGAAGAAGGCTATGGAAGTGGGGTAGAATCCTTATCACAAGGGCGGTTAGGGTAGTCATGTTAGGAACTTACATTTACTTGTGATCTGCACGCTATTATCTAGGACATGCATTCTCAAGAGGGCCAGTATCAGTTCAAGGTGATAGCCACACAAAATGGATGTCAAGAATTATGGTGTAGTTTAGCTAAATTCTCAACAATCCATCTTGTGATACCTCAGCAACAGGAATAGCAGTCATCTTGATGCAGAATGAACATGTATGTGTGCACCTCTGTTTCCTCAGCTGTCGTGGGAGCTTGTGTCTCCGGAAAAAAAAGATTTTTTCCAGAGCATGGGTCCAGGCGGCATGTAAAAGGAAGGAAAGTTAAAGCACAGGGGTGAAATAAAGAGTTTTCTTTAGAGAGGGGGGGAAAGCTCTCCCAGAGAGAGAGAATGGGTCCTCAGGAGGCGGGGAGAGATGACAATGGGGCAGAGATGTTAGTTTTAAGAGGGCATAGAAGCTCACTTCACATCCCCAACCTGTCACTAAGCGTTCTGAGGCAGAACAAACCTTCTTTTTACTGGTCTATTGGGGTTCTCCTCTCAAATTGATTGGAAGGTTTTGTATCAGCTCCACTGATTGATTTCCGTTTAGTAGTCTGGCACCTTGGCATGTAGGCTTGGAGTCTTAGCAGTTTACCTGTATTTTAAAACCTAATTGTATTGACTTGCTGGTACTTTACTGATTTCCTGGCTTTTGGTATGTGAAACTGGTTTGGCTTCACTATAGGTCTGTGCTGATGGGTAGGTTAAGTCAGTTACACTGATCTATTATTTTCTGGCTCTGGATTTCCCTTGCCATATTTGGCTCGCTACCTGTCAGTTTCAATAATAGATATGTTAAAGGACATAGAGATTGTTTTCTGAAGCCACCATGAAACAGTTACTCAAGGTAATAACGATAGACTTGCTACTCTTCCCATTCTCAGCCATTGCTTCCACATGGATGGACAGAACCATGAGAACAAATCAGGAACCGCAAGGATTGGGGAAATTTATTTAAATATTTTATATTATGCATGAATTGTGTACTCTAAGTCATCTTCTGGAGGCGGGCCTGTAACTGTCATGAGTTGTTATTGCACGTACAGCAAGAGGTGACCTATAAAGAACAGTTTACCCCCTTCATTCAATAGTTAGTCTAATGCCACCCAATTAGCCATCACTATTTGTGCTAGTGAATCATGCTGTTGCTGGCTAAGACTCACTGAGTAGAGTTCTTGTGGTTGATCAGTGCTGCTAATAATTGCTGTGGGGCTTTTAATATTTGATCTTGTGAGGCTAGGGTGTAGCACTTGTTCCTAAACTTGCCAACCAGTGGTGATAGTCAGTTTCAACAGGATAGGGATTAAAAGGATCCCTTTGAAAAACTTAAATGGTGGTTTACTTGATATGTTATATACAGGTGTGGATTTACTATGTTGCACACCTTAAATCTGTATAATGTTATGATGCAATGTTACTTCAATCAAATTAAATTTTAAAAGATGATCCTTTGATACACAAGTGGGGCATCTTAAGTAGTTTCTGGAGGGTAAAAGGTGACTGAAATATTAAAGGTAACACTAGCAATAATAGGGGTCATCTCCTAGGATTGCTTGTGTGTGCTCCTAGCCCCTTGAGCAGGGTCTACAATAGAATACAATAAAGCATTATTTACCATTACAGGGCAATAAATACGCAAATTTAGGTGTAAACTTTACATATGAATAAAATTTGTGGCTTTAAAAAGAAAGGTCTTGGTAGTTATCCTAAAGCTTACTCTACAAATTGCACTGTTTGGAGTCTAGATCAAGTGTTTGATTTAGCTTGTATGAGGCGCACTGTGTTTTGGAGGCTATTAGCAGAAGGGACTGATCACTAGGAAGAGCTACATGACAGTAACTGTAAGTCTGGCCCTGTTGGTGATAGATTCAACATTATTTTACTTACAAGACCTGATCTACTATCACAGAGGTTTGTTTAAAATATGTCTGTCATGTGGGATCTGGCCTACTTGGTTGTAGTTTGGGGTAAGGTCATGGCTTACAGTAGGAGGGACTTGTGGATAAGATGTGCATAGGAATCAAGGGGCCAGTTTTGACTATAGAGGACATGCAGTGGTGGTAGTGGTAATGATGACAGCATTAGAGTTTGTTGGGGTGTGTTGGCGAAAAGCAAAAGCTGTAAACTATATAGGGAGCAGCAAACAGCAGCAAAATATCCCCAACCTGGGAATCTAAGCAAGTCAAGATAGTGGTATTTGCATAATAATGATCCTAGGAGGCAGCCTCTCCTTAACCCCCATTAACCCCTACTTCTTATAAAACATAGCCTTGGGCAATGTTCTGCATTTGAATGTGTTAGGCTTAATGAATTGCTTTTTTTTAATTAATTACTTTATTTTTATACTTTTTTTAAAAAGGAAAGGTACAGGAAGGAATGAAGGCAAGTAGGCTGGCAGGCAGGAAGACAAAGAAGAAGGAAGCATTTTATATTTTTTTATTTAGCTGTCCACACTGGTCGTCTTCCCCTGGGACCTGAACCCAGGGGTTTCTGGCCTGATCCTTCAGAGGCGATTGACCCAACTGCTGCTGCACCAGGATGTGCCAATGAATTGCTAATGAATAGGATAGAACAAAAGTGATCAGATGTCACTTCTGAGATTGTTACTAAAAGACCAGGGCTTCTAGATAGAGACCCTCTCTTGCAGTCTTGCTGGCTTGTTCTAAAGGAAGCCAGTTGCCATATTGTAAGTTGCCTAAGGAGATGCCCACAGGGCAAAGGACTGAGGGTGGTCTTGGGAATAAACAATCAGCCTTCAGCTACAGTTATTCTAATTGCCTTCAAGGAACTGAATGCTGTCCACAATCAAGTGCATGATCTTTGAAGTGAATATGCTAGAGATGACTGCACCTTGATTGCGACTTTCTAAGTCACCTGGAGCCAGACAACTCTGCTCTGTCACACCCAGATTCCTGATCCATACAAGCTGTAAATGCACACGTTTATTGTTTAAGATACTAATTTTTTATTCACAAATGGTCAATAAAATAGTAATAATAAGAAAAAAAGATAGTGGTATTTGGAGGAAGTGTCTTATTGTGGTGGCATAGTTTAAAAAAACACTGATTTACCGTAAGTTGAAATGGTTAGCGGGCAACCAAAGCAGGTTCTTGCGCTTGCTGTGGATAACTGTCACTGCAGACACAGCAAATTGACATAAAAAGGAAAGTTTTTATTTGTAACAAAGAGAAAGTAGGAGGGGGAGGGGGAGAGAGTGCAAAAAATACACTTCTCAAGGCAGGGTGAGAAGTGGGTGGGGCTCAAGTAAAAAGCCTCACACATTCTACTCAGGGTGTACATATTTATGAGGGGTCTTTTCCTTGCCCCCTTTACTCTGCTCTAGGCATATTTCTGGTGGGGACTTCCAGAAAAAATGCTGTCTTTTCCAAGAACAGGTTTTCCCTTAAGTGCATATACACACTACCCATAATTCAGTCTACTATGATAAGCCTAATATAAGACTCCATACACAATTTTATGTTAACTCTCTTATAATGAAATAGAGCTCAGAGTCAGGTAACTCTGCACTTGTGCCGCAAATTGGTCGGGGCAGTTAGGGAAGTCGCAGAAATGTATCACCTTATCTAATGATTTCAAGGGCTAGTCTGTGTTAGAAATTTATCTGCTCCTTAATCCTTTTGGAGTTAGATATTTATCTGTTCCTTGGGCCTTTTTGGAGCCTGGTTTATGTCAGTATTTTATCTGACATTTTTAGGTCCTTATTTGTTGAGGCACCTCTCCTGTTTCAGCCCCCCTCTAGCTAGCCTACCTAAAAAATGATACATAATGCTGCCAGGAAGTTGGCAGGGAACTTACAGGTTTCTAAATTTTGGTGGAGGAAAGGTTCACAAGTCAAGCAGTCAACTATTTCAGAAAAATAGTATTGTATAGGGTCCTCACAGTCAATCAATGGGAGGCATTTTTGCAACTTGACTTTCAAGTTGACAATCAGAAGTTATTTTCCTCATGGTATGCAGGTAATCTGGGGGTAGGGGTGGAAGTCCCAATGCCTAGTGAGGTTGGAGCACATTGTTTCCCTTATCCCTCTCCTAGACTGGGATGACATTCTCTCTATTTGGAATGGCTATTGTGAGGCCTGGGGGAGGATGGCCTTTCCATGTGGAGACCCATAAATGGTAGGAGTGGTTGGTTGGAGTTAAATTCTGAATATGTATGCTAGATGTGTCCATGGGATCTACTGCTAATTGAGTATATTTCAGTGAGCTCCACTGGATCATCAGGAGTGCATCTTACCAAGGAGTACACGTTTTTGTGGCCAAACCATGAGAACTCCATCCATAATAATGCTTCTGAGTATGCCATGGTGGAATAGTGGTTAGGTTAATCATCTCCAAAGGATGCAAGTCATATAATCCTGGGTTTGAGTCCCAGGCTCAGGGGAAACAACCAGTGTGAACTATTAAAGGGAAATAAAGTAATATGCTTCTACCTCCTCTTTCTTCTTGGGTGCCTGCCAATGTACCTTCATTCCTGCCTACGCCTTTAATTTAAAAAATAAAAACTATAGTAAAATCATTAGAGTAAAAATCTGCCTGTCAGATGGATCTGCTTTGGCTACCTGGGGACAGGGGTGCATTCTGCCTCAGATGTAATTTGAGACGAGCCCAAACCCTTACAACAGAGCTTGCCAGCCCCTGATATTCAGTCATTCTGTGGTACAGGCACACACCTGAGTTTTTCAGGACATCTCCTGAGACAGGGCTCAAAGAGTCTACTAAAAACACTAATATCCAGGCTGTACACAATACCAGAAAAAGCCACAACCAAAGAGAGCATTTACATTTAACTAGTTAGCAGAGGTCTTCTTGTAGCAAACAATCTGGATATTGACCAAAGATAAAGTGTTGTTGCTTAGGAAACAATAGATCATTTATCTTTTCATCTAAGGTTGGGGGACTTGGCCGTGTTTGCTGATAAGAACTATCTGATTCTAAGTTTCCTTTGTTGATTTCGTTTCCCAATTCGATGGTCATTTATGAGGTAGAGGGTCAATTATTACCTCTGAGAGTCACACAGTGGGTCCTGGAAGTATAATTTTAATTGCTTATAAAATTTTTGATAAATTTGGTTTAATTAACCTACCCTTAACACCTGAATAATGAGAAAAAAGTTAGTGGTCTTATCTAGGTTGCTGGTACTGGTCATTGTAAAGCTCAGTAAAGGTCTATATAATCATGATCTCTAAGCAATTTGGTAGGGATTTGTCCCTTTGGGTATGACAATCATATCACACAATCCACTCTCAATTGGGTTGCAAGCATGTGGAAGATAGCAAGATAATAGAAACATCGAAATGGTAAGGAAGTATTTACTTGGCAATCACATGTGAATGATATTCTAGTTTAGAGACATGGGGGCCAAAAATTAAGCAGGGTAAAAATTCTGCCTGTTTAAGGGACCTGTTATTTAAAAGCTTGAGGAGCATGTCATGCCATTGTGCTTCTTTTTAAATCTGGTGACTTTGGGCTGATAAGTGGAAATTCCACAAGATTCCATGATCTAGAGCTAATGACTGAGCAGTTTGGGTGGTGAAATGGATACCATGTCTGAATCTATCATGTATGATGGGTCAAAGAGAAGCAGGAGATAGTCAGAAGATGGTGACCTGGTAGGTGCGAGATTTAGATCATCTCCAAAGAACAGCTAGGAATTCAACTATACTCCAGAAACAAACACTGAGGAAAAGCAGGTCAAGAAGCTATAGCGATACAACAGCAATCACAACAAAGGATAGGTGAAAACATCAGGGTTCAGAGCTATAGCACAGATTCTGGACTTGGAATTTGGGCAGCAGTGGAGGTGGTGGAACCATGGGAAGAAACAAGCCTCCTGGAGACTCACTCCAAAACCAGGAAAGAGTCCACCCAGTGGGACTGGAGCAAGGAGGTTGTGGAGATGGTCTTAGCACAGGGTAGAATGAAAAACAATGCCATAGGGGTCTCAGCTGCAGCCTATGCAGTGAAATTACACTGGGTGCCACCATAACCAGAAGGCAACAAGTGGAATTCCCCACCCACACTCCCTCCCACCACCATATTGCACCAGAGTCTCAAGATTCACCCACCAGATAGATTGCCCCACCGGATATACTGTCCCTAGATTTAAAGGAAGAAGGTACTCTCCCAGAAGGGACAAACCCCCCATGCTAGCCACTAGAACCACCCTGTGGGTATAGATGGAACAGCAACCTGATTACAAATTGTGAACCAACAGGTGATCATCCTACACAATGCCATCATTGCAAGGAAACTAAACACAAGAATTATAAGTAGAATGCCAAAAGAGTGAAGAGACAGAGAAACATATGTGAAATGATGGATCCAATAAAAAACCTAGGAGAAAATCTGAATATAGAAGACAAGCTACCTGAGGATGAACTTATGATAACAGTGATAAATATACCAATGGAAATCAAGAAAACAACAGAGGAAATAAAAGAGAACAACAAAAAAGAGAGTGAAGAAATGAAGCAAGATATCAAAGAAATTAAGACTATGACAGCTGAACTAAAGAAGTCAATAGAGGGATTCAAGAATAGGATGGGTGAAGTTTCCAATATAATCAGTGAGACAGAAGATGGAGCAGAGGAATGCACTCAGGGAAAACATCAAACAAATAAAAGAATGAAGAGAAATGAAGACAGGATTTGAGATGTATGGAATAGCATCAGAAGGAACAACATATGCATCACAGGGGTACTAGAAGAAGAGAAAGAGGGGCAGAAAATGTATTTGAAGAAATAATAGCTGAGAAGTTCCCTAACCTTAAGAATGAACCAAACCTCCAGACCCAGGAAGCTCAAAGTTTCCAAACAAAAGGAACACAAACAAACCTTTCCCTAGACACATTGTCATCAAATGTCAAAAATACAAGATAAAGATCTTAAAAGAAGCCAGAGCAACATAGTCACACACAAAGGAGTGCTCGTAAGATTGTCAGCATACATCTCAACTGAAATTCAACAGGACAGAAAGGAATGGCATGATATATTCAAAGTGCTAAAAGAATGTTCAACCTAGGATACTATACCCTGCAAGATTCAGAACTGAAGGAATGATATAAAAAAATCTTTTCTAATAACAAAAAATTAAAGGAACTCATCACCAAAAAACCAGCTCTACCAAAAATATAAAGTTTGCTCTATAAAAAGTAAAGAAAACCCCCTTAAAATACAAAGACAGCAAATATAAAAAGTGAGGAGATGAAGAGACTAAAAATGTAGATGACTAGAATGAGTGTAAGACTAATTTTTCAAATAAAAATAGAAAATAAACATGGAATTGTTAATGCCATCTTCAGGGTATTTGTATGGAATAACAAAAGACCCCAAATAGCCAAAGCAATTATGAGAATAAAGAACAAATCTAGAGGGATTATATCTAAGACATTGAGGTATACTACAAAGCCCTAGTGACCATTTTGATGACGATGTATCTAGGTGTATTTCTGTTTGGGTTTCTTTTATCAGGAAATCTGAGCTTCCTGGATCTGGAAGCTTGCTTCATTCTTCAGATTGGGGAAGTTCTCATGCATTACTTCTTCAAATATGCGTTCTGCCCCCTTTTCTCTCTCTTTCTCTGGTACCCCTTCGATGTGAATGTTGTTCCTTTTGATGCTATCCCAGAGGGTTCAAATGCTATCTTCAATTCTTTGAATTTTTTTTAAATCTCTTTGCTGGTTTGCTTGACTGAGTTCCTCTGTCCTACCTTCCAGATCACTGATTCAATTGGGAGCTTCATCCATCCTGATGTTGAGTGCCTCTATTGAGTTCTGTAATTCAGCCATCTTATCTTTTACCTGTTTGATGTCTTGTTTAAATTCTTCTCTTTGCTTCCTGACATTCTCCTATACAACTCTACTGATTTCTGGATTTCCATGAGTATGTTAATCACTGTTACCATAAATACCTCTTCAAGTAATTTACATAGTCTGCTGTATTGGCCAGTTCAAACCAACAGTGGAGCTTGGTAAGTTTCTTGGGGATCTAATATGAAGGGTGCACTAGGAGAAGATTCTGGAAGGTAGGAGAGAATGCTTATCACAAGGGAGGTTGGGGAAGTCATACCAGAAGTTTACATTTACTTGTGATCCTGTGGGCTATTATCGAGGGCACAAAATCTCAGTAGGGGCTAGTGTTAAGGCCCCTGCAGGCTATCTGGCCATACAAAATGGATGCTGAGGAAGCAATATTATGGAGCAGTTTAGCTACACTATCAACAACATAAAATTAACCTACACAGTAGAAAACTAAGTATTACATCTCCTTTTAAAAAATCTAGCCATAACAGGGACATGGTGAAAGAAAAATTTTAGTGAACCAAAAAAGAAAATGTATAAGAGATACAGGAAATTTAAGAAAATATAGGAAATCTATAAAGTATTATTCAACATACTGATTTTAATTAAATATATTTTACACATATGATACCTAGCATTAAGCCATTTTTTTTAAATAAAGATCTCACAGTTGTTTTATTGATTTGACATATAGAAAATTAATGTAAACAGGAGCCCCAAACTTCAAAATAGTTTCTACACAAAAACTTCAATTATTTATCACTCAATCATACAAAAATATTTATCAAACACAATTTAATTCTACAGATCAAATAGGGGAGAATTGGCACCCTTACCTCTTTATCTTCAAATCCATGAAAACAGTATGTCTATCAACTTAGTTAGGCACCGACTTCTTCCACCAGAGTTTTGAAATTGGAAGGTTAACTACAAGTTAAAATTATCTCATAGATATAGACATTCAGATAATCAATACATTCTTGAGGAGTTAGTGTTTATGATTTGCAGTAATGTCACTTCTTTTATTCTGATATTAAAGATTTTGTATTGTCTCCTTTTTGGCTGGTAGCAGATCAAATGTAGTGACTCTTTTAATTTTTGCTTGCACTGATTTTCCTTATTGTTTCTGTATTTTCAGTTTCATTGATCTTTGCTTTCATTACTGCTACTTTAAGCTTTGTTTTTAGTTTTTTTAAGGGAAGATTTCAACTGATTTAAAACCTTTCTTTAATTTCAATGTAAGCATTTAATGGTAAAAAATAACCCTCTAATTTATGTGTTAGACATCTCAATTTTTGTATGTTATGTTTTCTTTTTATTCAGTTCAAAATATTTCTAATTTCCACTGGAATTTCTTAGGTCTTTTAGAGATGTTGCTTATTTTCCAAATATTGGGGAATATTACCAGCGTTTCTATTATTGATTTCTAGTTTCATTCCACTATTATCACAAAAATACTTCCTATGATTGTGATCACATTGTATTTGTTCAGTTTTCCTTTTGACCAAGCACATGGCGAATACTACTAAATTTTTCAACTAAACTTGCAATCTAAAATGGTTGGGTAGAGTGTTCCATAAATGTCATTTTTTTTAAAGGAAAGATGAAGGCAGGAATAAAGATGAGTAGGCAGGCAGGCAGGAAGCTAGAGGAGGAAGAAGCACTTTATTTTTAAGTTCATCATCTTTGTTGCTCCCCTTCGCCCTGTGTTTTGAACCTGGGTCCATGGGATGTATGTGGACTGTACCGGCAGACTTAACCACTAAGCACACCTTGATTTCTGGTCTTACTAATTTTCATTCTCTTCTTGCTTTTTGATTTGAACATAATTTACTACTCATTTTTCAATTTTTTAGGTGCTTACTTTGTTAGCTAATTTGAGGTTTGTGTGTTTTCTGATGTGATGTTATTTTTCTTAGAACGATTGAGTTATGTGTTATAGTTTTATCATTCAGTTTCACATATTTTTATTTCTGAGACATCTTTGATTAATGAGTTATTAAAAAATTATGCTGTTTTGTTTCCAGTTGAGGAGAAATTTTCCTATTACCTTTAAGGTATATATTTCTACTTTATAGTATTGTGACCAGAAAATACTCCATATAATCAAAATTTTAAAAACATGTTGAGGTTTGTTTTGTGGCTTAAAAGGTTATATTTTATATTTCTACATGTGCATTTGAAAAGAAAGTTTACTTTGGTATTGTTGGGTAAACTGCTCTAAATACATTAAGTAGGTCTGGGTAGTTCGTAATTTTGATGAGGTCTGTATCCTAACTAATTTTCTATCTAATTCTAACTACTATCAAGAAAGGAGAGTTGCATTTACCAAATCAATTTGTTGACTTGATTTTTTTATATCTATTATTGCTTTATTTATTTTGAATCTGTTGATTGATGCATAAAACTTTGGATTGTTATACTTAGTTATTGTTTAATACTTATGTTTTGTCCCTCCCCATCCCTGGTGAATTTCTTTGTCATGAAATCTACTTTATAGGAACTCCTTATTTCTTTTGATTAATATTTTTGAATGGTTAGCTTTATCTACCTTTTTATTTCCAAACTATCTTTCGATCACCATATTCAAAGCAATTTGCATATATATATATAGCATATAGTTGGTAACATTATCTCTTTCTGTTGTTGTATATAGACCACTTATATATTTTTAAAAGAAAAAGTAATAGCAGGAATGAAGGTGAGTAGGTAGGTAGGCAGGAGGAAAGAGGAGGATGAAGTATTTTATTATCTTTTTATTTAAAGGAAAGGTGCAGGTAGGAATGAAGGTGGGTAGGCAGGCAGGTAGGAAGAGAGAGAAGTAAGCAGCATTTATTTTATTTATATTAACTTGTTTTCACTTGTCCCCCCCTGGACGCGGGACTCCAACCCAGGAATATGTGGCTTACGTTCCTTCAGAAGTGATTGACCTAATGACCACTATGCCAGGATGTGCCTATTTTATTTAGTTGTTCATCTTGGTTGTTTCCCCAGGTCCCCAGTCTTGAACCAGGAACCGTGAGATGTGTGTGGATTATACCTGGTGAACTAAATTATTAGGCCACCAGGACGTGTCATTATTTACATTTAGTGTAATTTGGGGGGTTAGGGTTGTATCTGTGATTTTTATTGCTTTATGTTGGTTTCATGTTTTCCATTTGTTTTTCTTTCATGCCTATTTTTCACTTAAATGTGTGCTAGAATACCATTTTGATGTATCTGCTATTAAGATAGCTCCTTATATACTTTTAGTCACTCTTATTATACATGCATAACATACTATAATCTATTAGTGTTTACCAGTTTAAGGGCAGCATAGAGAACTTTACGAGTCTCTTTTCCCTCTCGTTTATGATGGTCTTAAATAGTCATTATTTGTATTGAGAACCATGTTACACAGTGTTCATTAATCTATTGTGCTTTTATCCTTCCTGATATTCCAATCTCTCTCTTTATCATTTCCTTTCTGCTTGGACAGTGTCCTTTAGAATGGTTGTAATGTCATTGGCTGCCTATTAAGTTTATTTTTCTCATTCCTGAAGGATAATATTCCCCACTATAAAAATATAGGTTGGCAGTTCTTTATTAAAAAATGTGCCATTTCTTTCCAGCCTCCAGAGTTAGTGATGACAAATCTGTCATTTACATTTTTCCCTACAAGTATACATTTACCACCCCCACTCCTGGGCTGCTTTCATGATCCTCTTTTGTTTTCAATGGTCTATCATCTGCTTCAAAATATATTTCATTAGATTGCTACTATTTGGAGTTCAGTAAATCTGTCAATCTGTTGATGTATTTTTTTAAATTTAGGGAATCTTCAGTTTTTGTTTTGTCAAATCCATTTTGACCCTTGGACATTAGCAATAAAACCAATCTTAGCAGTAGGGAATGTGGTGGGGTCCATAGACAGTGGTGAAGGACTTCTGGCAATTTGGTGGTGGGCAGTGGTCATGCATCTGAGGAATGAGGAAACTGTGCATATGGGTTTATATTAATTTGTAAATCTAAATCACCTCAATAAATATTGAATTAAATACATTTTGAAACTACCCTATTTCTTCCCTCATTCTGGGACTTCCAAGACAGGAATGGTGGATATTTTATTGTCCCAAAGATCTTTGAGGCTTTAATTTTTGGTTTGCTCTGTTGTTCAGTTTGAATAATTTAAATTGTTCTGTAAGTTCACTGAGTACGGATTTTTACCATGATGATTGACTGCAGTAGTCTAAAAGTGGTATTATTTAACAGGTTGCCCCTGGATAGAGAACACTTTTCCTAGGGTTTTGTTAAATAATTTTGTCTGGCCTGTAGGTGTTTCTATTTGACCACTCTCTAGCACACAACCTGAGATATGCTAGGCAAAAGAGAAACAGGCAACTCAACACAATGTATTTCCTTGGATCACATTGTCACAATGATGTCCATTCATCTCTTTATTTCTATCTTTTCTTTATTTAAAAGGAAGAGTACAGGTAGGAATCAAAGCACATAGGCAGGCAGTCAGGGAGAGAAAAGGATTGATCCTTCCTTCACACTGGCTGTTTCATGCCCCCACACTCCCCTCACCACCCCCACCACCAGGGCACAAATGTGGAAATATGGACTGCACTCATTTGGAGGCAGCTGACCTAACTGCTACTCTACCAGGGTACAAAAAATTTTCTTTATAAATATTGCGCAGGGTATTTATTTATTTATTTATTTTTTTTGAAAGGTGCAGGCAGGAATGAAGGCAGTTAGGCAAGCAGGCAGAAGAGTTGAAGAAGCACTTTATTTAGTTGGTTCCCTCCACCCCCACTAACCTTCCTGGCAAAACCTGGATGCAAACCTGGATTCTTGGGATGTGGTCTGTGCTGGGCCAGAGGCATAGACCTAACAGTTACTACAGCAGAGTGTGCCTGTCCAGGGTTTGTAACAAATATGAAAGTGCATGTATCCCCATGATCCCAGGCCAAAAGTCCTAGACCAGATACAATTAATGTACTTATTTGGTTGCATTTATGTCTATCCTTTTATTGCTTGTCCCTCTTCTTTTTCTAATAGCACTTTTCCTTTTTTCCTGTATTCCTTTGAATTATCTGAATATTTTTAACATTCCATCTTAATTTATCTAATAAGTTTCTTACTATGTCTTCGTACTCTTGGAGAAGTTTCTCAAAGAATGACAACATACACCTGATATTTTCCTGTCTACTGAACATATATTACTACTTTAAATAAAACTTATAAATCTTAGAACCATATAGATCCTATTACTCTCTGCCTTGTCATAAATTGTGAACTGTATGTAATTTTGTCATACATGCAAGCTAACAATTAAGTATTGACAGCCTTATGAATTCTGGCAGAAGACATGAGAAATTATGCATTAGGACAAAAGATTTTATTCGTGTTATTACTCATATACAGCAAGCAGCATGAGCAGCTTCACATTTATTTCCTGAGGAGTTTACATTGGTTCTTCAAAAACTCCCACCATATTCCAAAAGGGAAATAAGATATGGTCTAGGTGGATTCCGTACATATGAGTTTGCATCAGAGATGAGGGTTCACTAAAAAAGAAATGCACAAAAGAATAACTCAACTTTTGGAAATGACTGAAGAAATATATAGTACATTCTGAGGAGGATCCTTAGTAATTGCTCTTTTAATGTAATTATATTATTATATTACAAAAAATGATACATAGAACATTATAATTTATATGTATATTTAAAGAATAATTTTTTAAACTTTAAAGACAAAAAGTATGATCTGTATCTTTAATGTGTCATGTTCTGCTGTGATTTCATTTTTACCCAGATAATTTCCCATCCTGACTTTTGTTTAATCGATTCTACTACTTTGCTAAAAATTATGTGAAATGAATGCATACCGTGTAGTTTTTCTTTTTCACTGCTGTGTAATAATCCACTAAAAGGAAACACCACCACAATATAGCTATACGTCTGAAAAATATTTGGATATTTAGTTTAGAACTATTAAAAATAGTGATATTGACTTGATATGTGAGTTTTCAGCTTTATGACATATCATGAAAAGGTATTCCAGTATAACTGTCCCCAATTATACTGCCACCATCACTGTAAGAAATTGTTTAGCAAAATACTTATATTTGGCATCATGCATAATCCATTACTTTTCAGTCATTCTAGAGTCCATATTGATTATAATTTTTATACCTCTGTATTCAAGTGAACCTGAGGAACTATACATGCGCTTTATGTGGAACAGGCTTATCTTCACCAGTCTTCTATAACTACCAAATTCATATTGATCCAAATGAATTGATTATAAATTCAGATAATTGACAGTATGACAAATTACATATACCTACTAAATTGAGTGGTATCTATATATATGTATTAAATCAATCCTTCTAATGTGTTATTTAAGACTGTTCATTCTTTATTGATTCTCTATCTGGAGGATCTATCCACCCATTGATGGAAGTGTAGTAATAAGTCCCCTATTAGAATGTTCCTGTTGATTTCTCCTTTTGTGTCTGTTTTCTTTTTATGTTTGGTGCTTCTACATTGGTTGCGTACATATTTATAATTGTTATGTCTTCATACCGTGTTGAACGCTTTACCATAAGGTCCATCGTCTTATTATAGTCATTTTAAATTATTTTCTTTAATATGAGTATAGTTATCTAAGTGTTCTTTCAATTTCTATTTGCATATGGAGTGTCCTTTTCCATCCATTTACTTTCCACTATGTTTTATTACAAATAAAGCATTTCACGCACGAGCAGCAGATGGATAGAACTTCTTTGTTTAACAATTTAACCACTTTGTCTTTTGAATGACAAATTTAGTTCATTTACATTTAAGAGATTATTGATAGGTATATATTTATAGCCATTTTATTTTTTTAGCTGATTTTGAAATTTCCTGTTTATTTCTCATGTAGTTTTATGAATTTTAGTTAGCTTTGGATTCCATTCATAAATACTTTAGTGTTTCTACTGTAGTTTTATTTTGATGCTACTATAAGGTTGAGGTATACTATCCTATATATAAAACATTGTTTTAAATTGATATTTGTTAATTTTGAGTTAATTCTGCCAGTCTATATTTTATAGACTCTCATTCTCATATCTATTTTTAATTTTATTTAAATAACATTGCATTACAACATTACATATGTTTAAGGTGTACATCATCACTGCACATACATTAAGTTCACCACTACCAGTTCAATTCTTTCACCTAATAATTGATGCTTTTCACAAAATTTGTCCATTTTCCTACTCCTTCCCTTCTACCAACCACTAATTTTGACTTATAGATTAAGATGTTTTATTGATTTGATTTGTTCATTAGTTCATTTGATTTTCCTATATATTATGAAATCATATGGTGTTTGTCTTTCTCCAACTGATTTACTTTCATAACCATAGTTCCCTCTAGGCCCATCCATGTTGTTGCAAATGTCACTATTTCATCTTTTTTGTTTTTATAATGGAGTAGTATTCCATTGTGTATAGAAGTCACATCTTCTTTATGTACTCACCCGTTGATGGGCACTTAAGATTTTTCTGGCTTGTGACTATTTTAAATAATGCTAAAAACACTCATTAAAAAGAAGGTTTCAGTGTGACCTAGTGGATTATGTGGTGTAGTCCACATATATCCCAAGGTCTCCAGTTCCAGTCCTGGGGCCAGGGAGACAACCAATATGTACAACTAAATAAAAATAAAGTGCTTCTTCCTCTTTTCTCTTCCTGCCTACCTACTTGCATTCATACAGCCTGTACCTTTCCTTTAAAAAAAAAGGTTTAAAACATAGACTTAAAGTAAAGGGATAGAAATATTACCACAAACCAATGGAAAATTTTAAAAAGGCATGAACTGCTATCCTCATATCATACAAATCAGATATTTAGTCAAAAAAGTTAACAAGAGACAAAATGAACATTATATAAAGTTTCTATACAACAGGAAAACATAACACACTGATACATATGCACTCAACATAGAAAGACCCAAATATATAAAGCAAATATTAACAGACATAAAGGAAAATGTTAAGGTAACATAGTAATAGTAGGGGAATTTACCACACTGACAGTAATGAACAGATTATTCTGACAGAAAACCAACAAAGAATGGCTTTAAATAACAAATTTAAATGAGATGAACATTAACAGATACTTACAGAGCTCTTTACCCAAGAATAATAGAATACACACTCTTGAACTGCTCATGACTTTCAAGGATAGACTATATGCTGGGAGACAAAACAAGTCTCAATACATTTTTGAACACTAAAGTCATATCAAGCATCTTTTCAGATCACAATAGCATGAAGCTCTAGATCAACCAAAAGAGGAAAGGTGAAAACTACAAATTTGTGGAGAATTCACAATATGTTACTGAACAACTATTGGATGAACATGGAAATCAAAGAAAAAATAAAAAATATCTGGAGTTAAATGAAAATGATGACATGATTTAACAGAACTTATAGGACCCAGCAAAAGAAGTACTAAGGGAGAAGTTTACAGCAATAAAGGCCTGCCTCACAAAACAAGAAGAATCACAAATGAAAAAATCTAAGTCTACATCTAAAGGAACTAGAAAAAAATACCAAAATTCAGTAGGAGGAAGGAAATAAACTTAGAGAATAAATAAATAAAACAGTTGAAAAAGGTAATTCAATGAATCAACAAAATGAAGCAAGGTTTTTTTGAAATGATAAAATGAAAAATCTTTAGCCAGATTCAAAAAGAGAGAGAAAACATAAAATCAGAAACAACAGAGGAAATATTACAACAGGTAGTAAGAAATACAAAGGATATAAGAGAATATTATGAACATCTATATGGCAATAAATTGGATAATTTAGAGGAATTAGACAAATTCTTAGAAACATAAAACATTTCGATACTAAATTAGGAAGAAATAGAAAGTCTAAACAGACTGATCATGATTAAGAAAATGGAGTCAAACATCTCTCCAAAACAAAAGTCAAAATGATCTCACTAGTGAATTTACCAAAATTTTTAAAAATACCAAGGCATGTACTGGTGGAGTAGCAATAAGGTCAACGGCCTCCACAGACCATGCAACCCTGGGTTCAAGTACCAGGTCTGGGGAAAAACAACCAGTGTGAAGAACAAAATTTTTAAAAAATGCTTTTCCTTCTTTATTCCTACCTGCCTGCCTACTCGCCTTCATTCCTGCCTGTACCTTTCCTTTAAAAAATAGAATACCAATCCTCAAATTCTTCCAAAATGTTGAAAAGTAATGCAAATATCCAATACATTTTGTAAGCTAGCATTTACTCTGATTCCAAAACCAGAGGACATCACCAAAAGAGAAAATTATAGGACAGTATCCCTAATAAACATAGATTAAAAAAATCATCAATAAAATACTAAAAAAACTAGTTCAACAGCACATTAAAAGAATCATACATCATAATCAAGTGAGATGTATTCCAGGGATGGAAGGATGGTTCAACATAAGCAAATTAACAAATGTGATATACCACATGAACAAAGAGCAGAAATCACATGAGCATCTCAGTAGATACAGAAAAAGCATGACAAAATTTAACACCCTTTTAATAAGGCATCACAAAGATGGGTATAGAGTATATCTCAATATAATAAGGCTATATATCACAAACTCACAGTCAACATCAGATTCAATGGCTATAAATGGGCAGCTTTTCCTCTAAGATCAGGAATAAGTAAAGGATGTTCACTCTCACCACTACTATCAAATATAGTTTAAAAGTCCTAGCCAACACAATTAGACAAGAAAAGGACATAAAAGGTGTCCAAATTGGGGGAGTAAAACCATTACTATTTGTAACTGACATAATATATAGAGAACACATAGTCTAGTAAAAAGTTCTTAGAAATAATAAATGACTACAATAAAGTGGTAGCTACAAAATTAATATATGAAAATTGGTTGCATTTCTTTATGCAAATAACAAACTAGCAGAAAGAGAAAACCCCATTTACAATTACATGCATGAAAAAGAATGATATATCTTGGAATAAATTTAATCAAAGGAATAAAAGATGTACACACAAAAAACTAAAAGACACTGCAAAAATAAATAGAAAAATGTTCAAAAAATAGGAAGATATTTCATGCTCATTGAGTGGAAGAATTAACATTGTTAAAATGACTATGCTACCTAAAACAATATACAAATTGAAAGCAATTTCCATCAAAATCTCGATAACATTCTTCACAGAAATATAACCAAAATAATGAAATTTATTTGGTAATAAAAAAGATGCCAAATAGAAAAAACAATCTTGATGAAAGAGAGCAAATACAGAGGTATCTAATTTCCTGACTTCCAACTACACTACAAAGCCATAGTAATAAAGTGAAAGGGTATTAATATAGAGACAAACATAAAGATCAATGGAATAGAATTGAGATTCTAGAAATAAATCCAGATATATGGGCAACTGATTTCCAACAAAGAAGCCAAGAGCATATAATGGAGAAAAGATAATCTCTTCAACAACTGGTATTAGGAAAACTGGACAGACACATACAATAGAATGAAACTAGTCTAACAACACACACAAAAATAATTGAACATGAGTTAAAGAATTGGATGTAAGATCTGAAACTATGAAATACATAGAAGAAAATATACGCAATATATTATTTCACATTGTCATAAGAGATTACCTTTGGGAGTGTGATTCTACTGTCAAGAAAAACAAAAGTCAAAATAAACAGGACTATATAAATTAAAAATCTTCTGAAGGTGCACCCTTGTGGAGCAGCAGTTAAGTCAATCACCTCCAAAGGAGCAAGCTACATACCCCTGGGTTCAAGTCCTGGGCCCAGAGGGGAGGCAGCCAGTGTGAACAATTGAATTGTTCTCTCTATTCCTGTCTACCTGCCTACTCGCCTTTATTCCTGCCTGCACCTTTCCTTAAAAGAAAAGCTTCAGAACAGTGAAAGAAATTATTACCAAAATGAAAAAAATGTCCTATTGAGTGGGAGAAAATATATGTACATCATACATCTGACAAAGGATTAATATCCAAAATACATAAAGAACTCATAAAACTCAACAACAAAAATAATCTAAACTAAAAAATGGGCAAAATATTTGAATAGGTACTTCTCTAAAGAACACATATTGATGACCAACAGGCACATGAAACTCTTGTAATAAAGAAATGCAAATCAAAACAACGAGATATCACCACACACCTGTGAAAACTGCTACTATACAAAAGACTGGAAACAAGTATTGGTGAGGATGTGGAGAGACAGAAACCCCCATACAATGTTGGTGAGTGTATAAACAGATGTAGCCATTACGGATAGCAGTAAAGAAATTCTTTAAAAAATTAAAAATAGAAATGGCATATGATTACATTATCATACTTCAGGTATTAACCTGAATAACCCAAAAACACTAATTTGAAGAGATATGTGCACTCTCATGTCTTCCATGGAAAAGGGAATGAATTGGAAAGGAGTACAAGGAAACTCTCAGAATAATAGGAATGAATTCTATTTTGTCAAATGGAACACTTTTGATGCATTTTAATATATGTGAATTATACTTCAATTTTTAAAATGAGATTATATGATCTATTATAAATGATACAATTTTCATTTTACTTGATTTAAAGAAAAGAAAAATGAAATTTCAGATGTTATTTCACAAGAAATATAACTTCTCAAAGGACACCCTAAAGAGTTTTTTAGGCATCCCTGGTGGAATAGTGATTCAGTAAGTCACCTTGGATCGGCATAGTTCACACACATCATGAGGATCTTGGTTTTCATCCTGGGGCTGGGAGGGAACAACCAAGATGAAAAACTAAATAAAATAAATGAAGTGCTTCTTTCTCCTTGCTCTTCCTGCCTCTGCTCACCTTCATTCATGCATACATTTCTCCTTTAAAGAAAAAAAAGCATTGGGGGCATTCCCTTTGAGCTCAGGCAGCTGAGAATATGGACCACATAAAACTCAAGGACACAAGTTTGAGAAAGAGGGCCAGGGTGAAAAAACAAAAACTGAATAAAGATGTTTCTTCCTCTTTCTTCCTTCCTTAAAATGCTCTTCCTCCTCTCCATTCCCCTCTAAAAAAAAAAAGAAAAAAAGTTTTTAATGAAAAAAAATTACATTGCAAAACATTATATATACATATTTTTACCTCATTAACTTAAGAATAAATATTGAAACCACACAATGAAAAATGAGATTGTTACTCAATAATTACTCCTAGATCTCCTCACTAGAGTTCTGCGACTCCTATTTTTCTACTTTGTCAGATCTTATAACACGTTTTGTTGTGTAACTTTATTCCTTCAGTTTTTCTTCAATTCAGCACACACAGATTCAATGCTTACCAGCAGCCCTTTTAACACACTCTATTTTCCTGTTTTCTTAATTTTTTTACTTCTTTTTATTGACTGTATTTCAATAGAAAATACCTTTTTGAAGAAATGTTCATGGATGTTAATTCCATGAGTTGTTTTATATTTGATCATTTCTGCCTGTCTACATTATACTTGTAAGACAACCTGTCTGTTTTAAGTGATTTGGTGACAATTTTGGGGGTGAGTTCTGGTCACTATGGTAAACTTTAGTGCTATGAAAAACCTCTCCTCATGAACTCAAAGGAGAAATGTTGGATAAAATAGAATACTGTAATAAACCAACATAAGAAAGATCAAAAAGAATAAATCAGCAACTAAGACAGACCTCAAAACCATTTCTAGGAAGTCTAGGCAAGAAATGTGGTTTCAGAAAGAGGAGCTTGGGGCAGGGCTTTCTGCAGGAGTCAAGGTCCTAGCTATCCAAAAAAGGGAATGACAGTTCACAGATCCACAAGGAATATCCAAGTTACCCTTGCTTCATCACTGCCAATAGGATAGTAATATTCTATTTTTTAAAATCTCGATCTAGTAGATAAGAAAGGATATTAAACTAATAATGTAATTTGCATTTCCATCAATATTCTTTCTATGTTTATTACTAATTTGGATAGATATTTCCATAGAATTATCTATTCATATCTTTTACCCAGTTATCTACTAATTTCTTATAAATGAATTAAAATAGTATATGTAGTAACTAACCCTTTATCTTTAGTATGCATGCATTTAGAGTCTTGAATTTTTCTTGTAGTATATTTCAATGCAAAGGCTTTTATTTTTAAACTTTATATACTTGAGTCTATATTTAAAAACAATTCATAAGTTTCTGTTTATTAGTCAGAGTCTGAAATTTCCACAAGGGAAAAATGTCAATTTTCAGATATTAAAATTTTTTAAGCTCTCACATTTTTATGAATTCTCCTACTTCATGTAATTTTTAACCTAGTCTGAATAGGTTTATTATGAATAATCATTTAGAACGTATTTTCAATTTTTCTCAAATTTTTTTCTCACTTCATGGCTTAATTTGATAGAGAATAGGGGCTTTTGAGCAGAAAAAGCAGATTTCTGAACAAAGTATATTATCGTGGATGAAGGTCATTTCATAATGGCAATGGGATTAAGGAAGTATATGCAGAGTTTCAAGATAAATTCAGCAAACAGTGATAGAACATTAAGGAAAAACACAATAAAAATTATATTAAAAGTCTTCAATATATTTTTCTTCATTAATGATAGAAAAGTAGGTAGAAAAATAAAGAAATAAAAGATATGAACAACTCAAGCAACTAACTTGACCTAGCTGATTTTTACAGATCTGTCAGCCAACAACAGCAAAAAACCCATTCCTTCTAAACACACACTGAACACTTAAGACAGATGACAATCAGACATAAAATTTTAGACAATTAAAAAATACTACAGATCAGATAAAGTGTGTTCTTTGACTACAGAAGAATTAAAAGATAATAATCACAGAAAGCTTTCTGGACTATCCCTCAAATATATACAAACTGAATAGTACATTTATGTGTATTTTGAATAAAAATGAAAACACTACATCAAAATTTGTGGGATGTCACCAAAGACACATATAAGAAAACAGTATTAAATGTTTATATGAAAAAACGTCTTGGTGTGCCCCGGTGGAGCAACAGTTTGGTCTGCTGCCTCCAGCTGAGAGCATAGTGCACATACATCCCAAGGACCTGGGTTCATATCCTGGATCTTGGGAGAACCACCAAAATGAACAACTAAATAAAGCAAAATAAAATGCTTCTTCCTCCTCTCTTCTTGCATGCACCTTTCCTTAAAAATAGTCTTGATTCGGTGATCTGACCTTAAGAAACCGGAAAAAGAGCAAACCAAATTAAAAGAAATTGGAAAATAGAAAATAAACCTCAGACAAAAAAATCAATGGAAGGAGAGAGTCCAAGATGGTGACCTTGTAGGAACCGAGTCCTCTACACAGAACAACTAGGGATCACCTATTGTGCAGAAACAAATGCTGTGGAAAGCAGGACCAGAAGCTACAAGAGATAGAAACAGTATTTACCACCATCCATAAGAGTAGATGAAAACATCAGGGTTCAGAGCTACATTGTAGATTCAGGATGCCCAATCTCAGGAGGAAAAATAGGCCACAGCAGAGCAAGCTTGTCCAACA
>RJWH01009463.1:0-22499 GCA_004363575.1 Solenodon paradoxus | reverse complement strand
GCTCTGAGGAAGGGTCCCCGCGGCAACAGCAGGACCTGCCCTCGGAAGCTCGGGTTCAAGTCCCTTTCTGATGCTCTCTCACTAGTGAGACGTTGGACAAGCCTCTCTCCCTGTGAGATCAGGCCAACGCCTGCCTGCAGTGATGCCGCAGGGAGAGGCCCCCTGGGGAAGCCATAGGTGGTTTCTCAGGAATGGGAGGCTGTCCTCCCTCCAGACCCTTCTTCGGAGTCATCCTTATTTGCCTAGAAAGGCCTGGGGCAGGGGAGCCATCAGGTCTGGGGACAGATTGGCGGTCCTCCCCGGTGGGGCGGCCAGTGACCGCCATCTGTTCTTGGCCCTCCCAGCACCTCCCTGGTGCCCGTGTACGACTTTGGGGAGAATGATCTCTTCAGAATGAAGATGTTTGCCGCAGACTCCTGGCAGCATCGGTGCCAGCTCATTCTCAAGAAGTTCATGGGCTACCCGCCCTTCCTCATCTGTGGCAGAGGCCTCTTCTGTCCCAAATCCTGGGGAATACCGCCCTTCCCGGTGCCCCTCACCAACATGGGTGAGTGTCTGTCTCCCGGGAGGATGCTGGGCACAGGCAGTAGGGGCCTCGCTGCTCACCGGTCTCCCACCTCCTGCAGTGGGCCTCCCCATCCCCGTGCCTCGGCGTCCCTGCCCCTTCCCGAAGGAAGGTGACCACTATCACATGCTCTACATGAAGGCTCTGGAGCAACTGTTTGAGGAGCACAAGGAGAGTTGCGGTGTCCCTGCTTCTACTCACCTCACTTTCCTGTAGACCTGTCTTAGTGTCCCCCATCCCAAGGCCCCCAGCCCTGTCCTCTGTCTCCCCTCTCTACTGAAAGCTGTCTTCTGCTAATTATAGTTCCTTCTCTGCATACCTAAGTGGCTTAGCAGCTAAATCTACTGCCTCTTCCTAGGTGCAGTTCATGTACATCCCAAGAATCAACTTGCAGGGTCCCGTGGGTGGCAGAGACAATCAGGATGAACCACTACATAAAGTCCTTCTTCATCCTTCTGTCTTACTGCCTTCCTACTTGTCTCTCTTCCCCCCTGCACCTTGAAAACCAAATAAATAAACAAAAGCTCCTCCTGTCCCATCACTACTTAATAGAATCAGATGCCTTCCAACTTAGATCTCTTCCCTGGAAGTGAACATGCCCCAGAGAACTCCACTCTACCCTCATCTGCCACAGAGTTCCTGCCTCACATTTGGTACAGGACTTGGAATTCTCCAACCAGAGAGAATAAATTATCCTGCCTGCTCTTGCACAGGTCTTTGCCTGGTCCTTTCTCCTTCTCTACATGAAGGCATCTGCTTTGCAAAGGGCTATAGGCATTAGGGCTACATGGAGTGTTAGGCATTGAAGTATGAGTAGGATTAGGGAGATGGAAGAGATTTAGGGGATGGAGGAATACTGTGAACAATAAAGCTTAGCTTGGTCCTAGGTACCTGATAGGAGGCAGAATGGAGTGATTCCTTATGGTAGAAAATGTGAGTTAAGCACACAGCTTGCTTTTGAGTCCCCTCCCCATTCTTTATGTTCCCTTGCAGCAGGGGATCAGATGGTGAAGCAAGGAGTCTTTTAACAGCATTAAGTCCCACTGTAAGTCCAGTATTTGGTCAATATTCAGTCATTTATTCAACAAATATAGGACTGTTGTGAAGATTAAAATATAAGATTTAACTTAGGGGTCAGGATGGCGACCTGGTAGGAGCAAGAGTCACCGCCTCCCCACAGAGTAACTAAGAATTCGCCTATTTTCCAGACATAAATGCTGTGGAAAAGTGGACCCAGAGGCTCCAGAGACCACAGCAACAACCCCAACCAGAAAGGGTAGGTGAAATTTTCAGGGTTCAGAGCTGCAGATTCGGGATTCGGGTCACAGCGGAGAGGTTGAAACCTCAGGAAGAACTGAGAGTTGTTCCAAAATTAGCAGAAAACCTGCCCATTGGGACTGGGACAAGGAGACAGAGGAGAGGGTCTTGAGGCAGAGGAGTATCAGTGCCCTGGTGGTGTGAGCCGGAGCCCCTACAGGGAAATTACACTGTGCACCGCCATAACTGGAAGGCAACTAGGAGAATCCTCACATCATCCCCTTCCACCACCATACTGCACCAGAGCCACAAATTCACCCACCAGAAATTCCACCCCCAGGCTTAGAGGAAGGAGAGAATCTTCCAGAATGGAGGATCCTTCAACATTACCCATTAGTGCTACCCTGTGGGTGGAGGTTTAACTGCAGCCTGATTGTCAATTGTGGGCCCCAAACAAGGTGTTAGTTACCATTCAGAGCTGTGATGCTACATCCCCTCACAAACTCCAACCCCATAGGTGGAACTCTTAGCCCTGAATTCAGAATTCACCTAAGAATATCAACAAATATATCTAGCGGTGATGCCACAAAACACAAAAAATCCCAGTATTCAAACCAAGATCTGGTGCAAGTTGATACCCTACACAAAACCAACACTTCAGAGAAATGTATCCCACAGAGACATAAACAGAATGCCAAATGGAAGACACAGAGGAATATACACAAAATGATGGAACCAATTAAAACCCCAGTGGAAAATCTGATAACAGCGGATTATTAGCAAAGTACCTGAGAATGAATTTAGGCAACAGTGATAAACATATTCATGAAAATCAAGAAAACAATAGAGGAAGAGAAAGAGAACAACATAAAAAAGAGAAGAAATAAAGCAAGATATCAAGAAATGTAGAACACAATAGCTGAACTAAAGATCTCAATAGAGAGACTCAAGAGACGAATGGATGAAGCCTTCAATAGAATCAGTGAACTAGAAGATAGGGCAGAGGAATGCATTCAAGTAAATCAGCAAGGCATAAAAGAACACAAAGAAATTAAGACAGCATTCGAGACCTATGGGACAACATTAAAAGAAACAATATTCACATCAAAGGGGTCCCAGAAAAAGAGAGAAAAGAAGACAGAGACTATATTTGAAAAAATAATAGCTGAAATTTTCTAAAAAGCGTAAGATTTAAGTGCTTAGGTGTGCCCTGGTATCATAGTGGTTTGGACAACTGCCTCTGGCCTAAGCACAGTCCACATACATCCCAAGGAAACAGTTTCACATCCCGGACAAAGAGAACAACCAAGATCCACAACTAAAATAAAATAAAATAAAATAAAATGCTTCTTTATTCTCTCTTCTCCTGCCTGCCTACTCATCTTCATTCTTACCAGCACCTTTCTGTTTAAAAATAATAATAATAATAAAAGCTTTACATTTTTAGAAGAGGAATTGGCAAAATATGAGCCAATGAATAAGCAATCATCATTATCACCATCATCATCAACACAGGCATGACCTGGGTAAATTGAGGGGGCCACTCAGATGCGGATAGGGATAGAAGAAACCAGCTGAAGGCTTGAGCACCCTTGGCCAGGTGTCCTTGGAGTAGGCAGGCTGGTTACTGTGTCATCACTTATAGGACCTTCTTTCCTGGATGGAAACATCCAACCAGTCATAATCAGGCCACTAGCTTTCTTTGGTGGGTATATTCCTGAAATGTTAGAGATATATTGAGCTCCTGGAATCTTGGAGTCTTTGTCACTTGTCTTGTGGAGGTATATATGCCCTTTGTAGGCAGGATTTACTGTATCTAACTCTCCCTCTAAGTCACTGTCTCCCACACCTGAAACACTGATCATTGTTGTGGATGAGGACTTCAAGTACCACTTCCCAACCACTGCTGTGGAGATGTTGCATGGAGTCTCATCTGGCCCCCTAGGGAATATAGGACCCGTTAACTGTATCTTCATGCTCGAACATCAGTGTTAGCATCATGTGTATTTCTCCCTTTGGAGGAAAGTCACCAACTTTTGGGGAGACCTGATCACCAACAAGAGATGGTGTGTGGGCCTTCCTGTCCTTCTCCCTCTCTCTGGGGTCAGTGAGATTGGACCGGCTGGTAGGTGAGGAATGGGTTAGGCTGACCATATTTCCTTGAAAGAAAAACCAAATATTGGGATGGCACAAATGGGACAGGTTATATGCTGGTGACTAAGAGAAGAGGAGGAGGCAGATCACCCAAGCAGGAGCAGAGCATCCAGGCCAGAAAGGAGTAAGTACTAGGTGATGTCTATAGGTGATCTCATAGTAACCGACTTGTGGTCCCTTGGGTCTTCATACAAATGGCCAGGACCCATGCAAGAAATTCTAGCCCCTTAGGTGTAAAACAAATTTGGCACCTCTATAAAAACCCTGCTTTAGATGTCCCTCCTAAAACATGTTGCTTTAACCATCCCAATAACTGCCACCGCAACAGAGATGACCCCGATAGTACGAAAAATAACCATAGAGTACTTATCTGCCACTGGATCACTCTGTTGTGTTCTGCTCCCTTTGAAGAAACAGGCCCATGAAGTAGGGAAACTGGGGGAGAAAGTAGGGGAGAATACTCTTCCCCCAAGGCTCCTGTTTCCTCCCAGGAGGGCAGGAACAGCATTGGTATCAATGGTCCACTGCAGTCAGTTCCAGAAATGGCTGTCTTTATTACAAATTGGACAGCTGCTTTTGGGTCCCTCAACAAACTGGGTTGGGGCAACTGAACTGCCCCTTCTGCTCTTGTTAAAGTTGGTCCTGATTTATTAAAAACAGGAAAATCTGACATTTATATGGAAATGAAGTGATAGTCAGGAATACGATAAAATGTTCTATCCTGTTTAAAACAGTATGAAAAATCAGTCTAGTAATCTGACCTCTGTTGGGAACTGGAAGGGAGGGAGAAGGATACTTTGTCCCCTCTGGGTGCTTGTCTGAAGCCCAAGACCAATGAACTGCTAAGGAAAAGAGTGAGGCAATAGAGAGGAACAGGCAAGAAGTTCAGTTGAGGAAATGCAGCAGAGATATACTCAAAAGGGGGAAAGTGATCCCAGTACCCATGAGGCAGTTGGCTAAGTTTCTCAGAAAAAAGAGCCAGATCCGATCAGGAGAGGACTTTATACATCTTATGGAAACATCCTGGTTAGAAGAGAGGGCACAGCATGAACCAGAAAGGTCAGGAAGTTCTGGCTTCTGTCCCTGGAGACAGACTTGACTGACATCCATATGTGAGTTTGGGATGGGTCACAGCAAGTCACATGTGTTGCTACTGATGAGGGTCCTGGAGGACTGTTTAGAGACAAAGGGAGTTGGAAATGACACCCCTAAAGAGTGACAAACATCGGAGCCTGCATTAATATCCCTCCAGGGCTCAAGACAAAGGCGAGTACCACCTCCCTGGTCATCATGCCAGCTGTCTTCCTTCCTGTCCACTGGAACAGGCCACAGGCAGCCCTCCTCCCCACCGCCACCCCTCTCCTGAGTGTGCAGCCCTCTTCAAGAAGGATTGGGAGGGAGCTGCAGGTACAGGGGGCCCTGCCCCGCCTCCGACTCTGTGGGGACCCCACCACCAGAGCCCAGCCCAGCTCCCCAGTCATCTCTAACTGGGCTCTCTTTCACAACCTGAGTTCTCCCACCGACCTTGGGGCTTCGCCCTTGGGTCCCAGCACTAAGACCTTGGCAGTCTCCCCTGACTTCCTCAGGACTCAGTCGCCCAGAGACGGTTTTTCTCTGAAGGGGGGCGACTGTTTTCAAATAAGGTCACATGCACCATCTGTGGAGATCAGGACTTCAAAGATTTGGGGGAAGAGACATAATTTAACCACAATTCTAATTAACAAAAGGTGCTATCTGCTTCTGATTGGGGGACAGCACCCAACCAGAGTATTCTTTGTGAAAATTAGAAAAAGAAGTTCCATGTTGGGTTCGCCTTGCAGTCTTCTCTTTGGAGAGGTGAGTGTTCCATGTGCAGAAAGAGAAGGGAATCACTGTCTATCCTGAGTCTTATTCTATTTTCAATGGCTCCACAAGACTGAGTCCTCAGTTTGGCTGGATAATAAGCCTAGCACTTTGTGACTTCTCCAGGAGATCTGAGTCTCACTTAAAAGAACTGAAAAAGTCTTATGAGCTCACCTTACAGCTGGTCTCTCAGTAACTTCTTTCCTCCCGCCATTCTCCTTTTGTCCATCAGAGGGCAGCTCCCACCACTAGGCAAACCTGTCACTGCTGCTTAAACCCAGCCTAACCCCACCTACTGGGTGGGCCCTGCCCTGCCCATAGGAAGGCCAAGGTGCAACCCCACGCCTATTCAGGCAATCCAGAAGTGACTTCTTCCAAAACAGGCTGTTTCTCAACTCTGGGCTTTGCCGGGGCCATTCCCTTTCCCGTAGGGGACCTGGTCGCTCTTTATCATCTGGAGAGGAATTTTAAAGATTTAGTTCAAGTCCCATTTCTGGACACCTCCCTAGACCTGCCCACCTGCCATGTAGCCCAGAGCATCACCCCTCAGCAGTCCCCTCGGCTCATCCTAGAGCTCATCCGACCCTTCAGTGTCGTGTCAAAGCACCAATTTATCCTCAAAATTGGAAAACTTGGGCATCAATAAAGATGCTTCCTTGCGTCATACCACCTTGAACTTGTTTAAGTGTGTGAGATCAAATGGTACTAAAATAAGCATTGATCCCCATCCATGGAGGCTGAGGAACAATCCATATTTCAGAAATTAAGAAATAAAGGGGATATTGTAAGCATTTATTATGTTTCTCCTCCACTACTTATACCTTGGGTAGTAAAGAGGACAATACCCCTTTACAGGCATATTCCAGCTAGTTAAAAGAATAAACAAACAGAATGACAGCAAGAGTATCACTGTTCTACCACTCCTAATACCTGTTGGACTTACATCTGAGCCAATGTCTGATAGGATTCCAAAAGACAACCAAATTTGAGTCTCTGATGGAAATAACTCACCATGAAATAGCCTTTCCAAATAAAAGTGCAATGGACCACTTAGAAAGAAATTTAACTTGAAAAAAAAATATATGTGTGTGTGTATACATACATACATATATATGATTTTAATTTTCTAGGAATAGCCACATTTAAAAAGAAATGAGCAGAGTTAATTTTAATAATGTACTTAGTCCAATAGGTTCAAAATGTTATTTTAATATGTAAGCAATACACAGAATAGTAAGGAGATGCTTTAGCTCCTTTTATTTAAACCAAGTCTTTGAAATCTAGTTTGTGTTTCACCCTTAAAACATATTTCAATTTAGACACTAAACATCCATTGGAAAAAAAGATGTGCTTAGAGTATACAAAAGTCGCAAAAGAAAACATATTTAAAATTAAAAGACTTGTTCTAAACTTAAACATTTTTCTATAACCAAATCAATGATCCATTTAAAGAGTTATATTAATCTATGAACCTTAGTGTCCTACCAGATAAGGCCCTTGGACACAGTCCACGTACATTTCATAGTATCAACCCAGGTTCAGCCCAGGTCAGGTAGAACAACCAAGATGAACAACTAAATACAATAAAGTGCTTTTCCCTCCTCTCTCTTCCTGCCTGCCTATTCACCTTCATTTCTGCCTGCACCTTCCCTTTTTAAAAAACTAATAATCTGTTGAAAAAGTAAGCAACCCAGTATGCAAATTTTAAATCACTAATAATAATTTTGGATTACTGAGACTCAAAATAATGTTTTAAATGTTTTATTAATTAAAATACAATGAAATTTAAAAAGCAACTCCCGAATTATACCAGCTACCTAAACTGGGGAGTCTCTGATAATGATCTGTTTGATCGCACTTTTCCCAACAGCAGAGAGTGACTGGATTCATTCATTTACCTATTCATAACATACTTGTTAAGTACCTATCATGTGCTAAGACCTGAACCAAGTACCGGAGACACAACGATAACTGTGACGTCATCTCTGGACTCGGAGAGTCCGTGGTCAAGTTCAGTGGACTTTCATCTTCCTAGCTCCTATTTAGGACATTCATAGATCTGACAGTCCTGACAGAAGAATAAACAAGAGGCTTCTGCTTGTGTTTGAATTCCAGTAATGACCCTATTGGAGAAGTGCCTAGATAAGAATCTCTGCCATTAATGTCTAAGTGCATACACCTTATTCAATTCTTACTGGAAGTCATTCAGCTCTCTTTAGAGATGAGGAAACTGAGTCACCAGTGATTGTGTGGCTTCTGTGATACATTACGTTCTGGGGGGGACCAGGCTGATTCTGTTAGGGTGACATAGTTCTGGGTTCTGATTTCAGGCACTTACTCCATCTGTGACTTTGGCCCAGTGACTTAACCCTTGGTTCTTTGGGCTCCATCTTTATCTGTGAAATGAGCCGGTCACGACACACATATGACAGAAAGTAGTGAGAATCACTGCTGTCATCCCAGTGTGGATGCTCCAGAGAGCTAGAGCAGACATTTGCCCAGACAGAGAGGCCACTGGGTTGGGGGAGGACTGGAGACTCTGCCCGGGTCTCAAGCTGGAGAGCTGGAGGGAGAAGAGGTGTCAGAGAGGAGAAATGGCAAGACACAAAGATCTGGTGGGAGAATTCTTGTTCACCAGGATCCCGGATGCAGGGCTGTTCATTCAGAAGCCCAAGGGGGTTCACTGTCGGGGAGAAACAGGTGAGGAAGAGGTGGGGGCCCTGAAAAGCAGCCCCAAGCAAAATGACAGGATTCACTGGTACGAGCTAGGTGACTGCAGGCATGCCTGACCCAGAGAGGGGACAAACATGGGGCTCTCCAAAATGGCTGGAACAAACAAGCCATCAGGAATCAAAGTCAATTCTCAGGACCCCAAGTTCAGGGTACCTGACAGTGTGTAAAATTTCAGGTGACAGGGGGCACCCTGGTAGCATAGGGGATTACACAGTCCACATAATTCCAGGGTCCTGGAGTGTGTCCTGAGGGACTGGGGGGGGGGGGCAACCAAGATCCACGACTAAATAAAATGAGTAAAATGCTCCTTCTTCCCCCTTTTCTAGCCCGCCTTCATTCCTGCCTGTATCTTTCCTTAAAACAAAAACAAATTCAGGGTGATGAAAGCTTCAGCCTTCAAAGCATTGACGTTGACTTCATTCTTTGTGGTTGGCAAAGTGCTTATCTCCTTCAGTCTCAGGGGGTGAGAGGCCAGCAGGCTCTGAGTTTGAAGACTAAAGACCTGATAGAGTCTGTTGATAGTCAGGGGATCTAGCCCAAGGCATAGAAACTCCCAGAACTCACTAACTTCATTTGTAAATTAAGTAAACAACCCACCCACCCCACAATGTTGTGAGGATTAAACCAAATATTTTATAAGCTTCAGTAAGGATACAGGGTGCCCGATGAACCCAGGTCTGGGAAGCCAGGGATCAGCCCAGTCAACCAACAGATCTCTTTCCCATCTCCCACTAACCATGGCCTTGGTGGATTTCAAAGCCCAGCAGCAGGGGTGATAGCCCACCTCCCTCCATAGTTAGTGCATTTAAGGAAGTTGAAAGCCTCTTTCTAGCTTGTTAGGATGGGTGATCAGGAGATTAATTATCTCTCAGTTTCTCTGGGCTACCTCATATTTTGGAGGTAGGATAGAAGTCTGAACATGGTGATTTTGGAACCAGGTAGCTTTCAATGTTTCCACTGAGTTCTCCAGAGGGGAAGTTTTGTCCGAGTGGCTTGAAATGGAAGGGAATGGAGCTTAGGGAATTTACCATTCTGACTGGTTTCAACAACTGAAAGAGGGTAAATGTTGGACCAATCCAAGGGTTTCTAGCAGTGGCTTCTGGGGAAAGGAATTCAAATGTGATTGATCCTCTCTTCTCCACAAGTAACTTTTTTCTCCAGCACCTGGAACTGTTAGAGGTGCTTTCCCACATTTGAGTCTATTTTCCCTTAACTGTTTCCTGTAAGATGCAGTGTGTTAGCATTTTCCAAACATTTTCAGAAAAGTGACATTTAATTTAAGATTGAGTGACTTGTCTGTTCCTTGTGGGCCTTCCTGGTTATTGGAAAGATGATTGTTATCCCTTTAACTCTCGGTGGGTGGTACCCCAAGATGTGATCCTCAGTCTTGTCACATTAGTCCAGCCAATGGAATCCATTTACCAACAGTTTATGGTGGTCACTTGGAAAGTGTGCAGATGGACAGTACAGGTCTGCCTGGGGAGTAGTTGTTTACGGAGTGAAGTCCACATGTATCTCTGGGACCAGGGGGAACAATCTGGATGAACAACTAAATAGGAATGGATAAAATGCTTCTTCCTCTCTTCTGCCTGCTTGCCTCTACTTGCCTCCATTCCTGCCTGCACTTTCCTTTTAAAAAATAAAATGTATGAGATAGGTGAGTGATCAAGTTTGTTGGGAAGCGGGGAGCTGCAGAGCCTGGCAGGCCCCTGAGGGAGGACAAGGCAGGGAGGTCCATCTTCAGCTTGTCTAGAGTCTGTAGTCATGGCTCTCACGTCCATCACTTTCCTGATGCCTTACTGGCTAGAACTGCAAGTCTTTAGATCTCACTTTGCTGGGGGAGGCAGGTTTTGCGGGGAATGCAGAAGGGAGCCTCTAGGAGTTAAGAACTTGCTTTATAAACTTATCAGAGACAGGGCAGCGCTAAGCACTCTCACATTGCAGGTCCACACTTCCCTCTTCCTCCCAACCTTCCTCCACTGGGGCTTTCAGCCTCCAGTGCGGCTCCCCAGTCCCTGCCAGTACAGAGGTGCACCTGCGCGCTGGGGCACACGAGGAGGGGCAGGGTACCTGTAAGTCTGCCTTACCACGTTCTGCCCTGCGGCGTCCTTGCTGCCAGACAGCTGGCGGCAGAACGTCGAGCTAAGCCAGCAGTGTGCAGTGGGGTCTGGGGGCGAGGCTGCTCTGGGACCCCGGGGAATGGTCCGGATTACCTGCCTTGGCCTCCTCTGGTCCTTTCAGCCTTCCTGCTTCTGTCTCTGGCTGCACTTCGCTTGCCAGTATTCACGGGTTTCCAGTTTCTTTTATCAGTTTCTCCAGCCCATTCCCATTGGCCTTAGGCTCCATGTCTCTTTTTAAGGCGCTCCTACTCCTCTGTCGCCAGAGGTCCGAGAGAAGGGGAGACGTTGAGGGTGTGGTGCCTGGGGAGGATGACTTCCGGCCGGTGTGGACTCCGGGACTGAGCTTTTAGGTGCCGGGTACTAGGGACGATAACGAAGCCGGCCTAGACCCCCTTTACCCTTCCCATCCTCAATCGATTCCCCTACCGGAACAAAGGGGTGGAGTGTCATCCGCAAGACCTGAGGTCACCCAGATGCGCCCAGCGCCAGGATGACACTGCCCCCACCCTCCCCCACTCTTACTGGCCCCCCGCTGGGCCCGAGTCCGCTCCGGATCCGAGCCGGGTTTCCCCAGCATCGCTGGGGTCTCCGCCCCTAGAGCCGTGGTCCGCACGAGCCCTGGCACTGGCGCTGGAGCTACGCGCCGCCGGAACCCCGCTAGTCCGGTTTCGCGAGCCAAGGATCCCACTGAGCTACGGCGCAGCCCCCACGTTACACTTGAACTCCGAGCCGGACCCGACGGCGCCGCGTGTCATCTGAATTTGACCCTCGCGGCTCAGAAGTGACCCCTCCTCCCGACACCACTCACTGTCTACACCGCGGGCCCCCCCTCGGTTCCGTGGTATCCTGGCCCTGGCTCGGGCTCCGGCGAGGTAGGAGGCCACCGGAGCTGGGGGTTGGGGGACTGCCGCACACCTCCAGGTGAAATGGGGGCAGCAGAAGGCCACCCCCGCCACCCCCATAGGATAGCCACCGCGCCCCCTCTGGCCCAGCCCCTCCCGGTCCGGTGACCTAGATAACTGACACTGGATGTTGCTTAGGTCTTTGGATGCTCCTTCCTGCCATCCCTCCCCCATCCCGTCGTCCTTTCGCTCCCACCTGTCCCCGGAATCTGCTGCCCAGGGTACCCTGCCAAGTAGACAGCTTCCTTCCGAATCTCCCTCCCGCCCACCTCGCCCACTACTCGGGAAAAACCAGGAAAGAAGACCCTCCAGTCCAGTCCCCTCCAAGGTTGGGGCCCTCCGGGGCACCCCGCTTCCAAAGCCTGTTGGTCTACCTTCCTCATTCCCTGCCCTTGACCCACTTCATCAGGTCTCCTCTGCTAATGCTCTAGGGGGGTCTCCTCTCTCTACCAACCCCCATCTGGCTCTCTCCTCCTCTCGACCCCTCCCCCACCACACTCCCTGGGGAGAAGGGGGCGTGTCACGCTGCTTTCTATTTATGGTCTCCCTGGGGAGGGAGTGCGGGCTAGGATTTTTTTCGGCATCTGCCGGGCCCTGAGTCACAAGGTGTCCTGTCTACGACTGGGTCTCAGAGCCTCCTCTCGCCCCTCGCCATCCCATCCTCTCCATCCCATCCTCTCCACCCTGCATCTCTGCCTTTGTTTCCTCTCTGCCTGGGTTCAGTCCTTTGAGCTCTCTTCTCCGGGAGCTTTGTGTAGCAGCAGTCTCTCTTTGTTTCCACCTCTCTCTTTCTGCTCCCTCTGCTCCCTCTGCTCCCTCTTCTCCCTCTTCCATCTCCGAGAAGCCTTGGACCTCAAGGGCACGGCTATTTCAGGTGTGTGGGGGTACTGGAGGTGGGGGTGGGCTCCCAGCATGCCCAGCTGAGGATATTATCTTCTCTTTCCCCAGAGTGATCATTCATATTTATGAGGCTGAGAGAACAGACGCTAGAATGTGGGGCTGTGGGTGGCCAGGGAAAGGCTCCCCTCTTCTGGAGCTTGACCTGGGAGATGCCTGGACTCCATCACCCCCACTGCGCTGGAGGGCCTGGGCATCTCTGAGAGCTAGAGCTCCAGGTCCCGGTCTGCAGGACACTGATCTGGAGAGTGGGAATGGGTCAGAGTGTGGAGGAAGAGTTATGGGGCAGCTGGCAGCTTTGGCTTGACCCCAAACTCTGAGCGTCTTTCTTCCGCTCACCCACCTTTTCCAAAAAGGGAACAGGAGTAGAGGAATGCCTGGGGAGAAAATGCGGGAGTTAAATTGCAAACTCTGTCTTCTTTCCCATGACCTTCCCTACAAACAATATTTTCTGAGATGTACACACACCTACTGGAAATAGTATCCCTCTCCTGAAAGCAAAGGAAGGAAACCGAATCTTAGATTGGTTGGATGTTGTTCCCCTTACAAGTTACATTCGCCCTCTCTGGGGTCCTGGCAGAAGAGCGCCAAGAAGACTGATGTGGAACAGACTCCACACTTGTTGGTTTAGGAATTGCTATTATGAGAGGGGACAAGGGGTGTCCCTCCCGGAATCCCATCTCTGCTTCTGAGTCAGCATACCCCTTGGCACTTGGGACCCTGGGCTCCTATGGAGAACCTAGGGATTCCTGTCCTTGTTTTTCCGGTTGGGGTTGGAGTTTCAGATGTCTCAAAAAGAGGTCTCCCTCACTGGCCAGAGAGCCAGGAAAATGTTTAGCTTGGTTCTGTCCAAGCTGAATCACCTTAGGAACGATCTTAGCCTCCTTGGGCCTCAGCTTCCTGACCTTGTAAGGACTGGGTTGTACCTGGTGGTCTCCAATGGGCCAGGCAGGGGCTGTCAGACCCTCTGAGCCTGTTCTTCCTCTGCTCTCATGATACTGACCTGGTGCTGTCTTACTCAAGCGTCTTCATGCTGATTAGTGAGGGGTGAAATATAATTGACTGCAACAGAGGGGAAGGGGATGTCATTGGTTGATTTGATTGGTCTGGGGGAAAGAGGACTGGAAATGAAGAGCCATTAGGACTGCGGGAAGGGGCTTTCTCTTTGGCCCTGTCTCTGGGAAAGGAAAATAGAAGAGGCAGTGCTATGATGGTGTGCCAGATACTTAGGGAATTGACCCAAAAAGGACGGTTATGGAATGAAAGGGCAGAGAAATAACTTGTCAGAAATAGGACGAGAATTACAGGAGAAAAAATGAAAAAGAACAGATGGGTTGGTGGCGGGGGAGGCCGGGGAACTCCCTCTTTCAATGGGAGGTTGGATCTGAGTGATGTTGGGAAATGTTTCATCTAGATGTCTAAAGGAGATATTTTCACAATGATCACCTGGCCCTGGGAGCTCGGGTTCAGAGGATCTCAGAGTCCCTGCTGAGGTCATTAGAGATCACCAGGTTCAACAAAGTCCTTTCAGAGTCAGGCAATTGATGCAAGTCTCCCGATGGAGGAGGAAGGAACAGACTCCAGCAGAATTAGCCTGAAGGAATAGCTTGAAATTTTCTAATGGAAATGTCCATCTGTCCTCTCCCTTGCTCATGCTTGAATATGACGTGTGTTGTGGGCTAGAAGATTCCAAGGTGGCAATATGGGAGTGATCTGGGTCTACATGACCCTCCTTTTGCCCTGGGATTATATGTGATGGTGGCAGGAGCAGGGAGGGGAGCTGAACCCTCCGACTTTCCCAGGGAACCTGTGTAGGGGATCCAAGATGAGTTGTGTTACTTCTGCTATTCTTGCAGAGGTCTTGGAGAGGTGGTGGGACCCTTGAGGGATGTCCCTCCACTTTTTATACCCAATGCTCCTTCTCTCCTCTTCTGAGTCCCTGGGAGTGACTGGGAGATGGAAGAGATCCCAGGACTAGTCTCTGGGGGACTCGTGGGTTCCTGGGTTACAGGTTCAGGAGGCGCTTCCTCGTAGGGTGCAGTAGGGTAGGATTGGGGGAGGAGAATGGGGGAGCTAAGGGCTCTTTCTTCCAGGATCTGTTGGGGGGCAGGTGAGTAGGGTTGTCTGTGTAGCATGGGCTGTGGGACTGTTGGTGGGGGGCAGGTGGGAACCAGAGGGCTCTGACATGGCTGCTGAGTTCTCTGTTCTCTGCAGGGCAATGAAGCTGGAAGCTGGCTGTGGAGCAGCCTCCTCAGAGGTCCCTAAACCCGAAAAAGCGGCCAAAGCAGATGCGGAGGCACACTCAGAGGCCCTGCCACAGGATGCCAGGGCCAAATCCAAGTCTGAATCAGGGCTTGCTGCTGAGGCCCCGCCCCTGGGGGCTAACTCAGGGCCTGAGGTCAAGGCCAAGTCCTTGGGGACCATGCCCATTTCCGGATTTGGGCCTGAGACTGGGGTGGAGGCACTGGACTTCGTGGTAGCCACTGAACAGGAGTTTGAGGAGGTGTTGGCCATCTCAGGGGGCATCTATGGAGGTCTGGACTACCTTCCCAGTCGCTATCACAGCTGGCTCCGGGATCCTGACCGTACAGTGGTGCTGGCCAAGCGCGATGGAGGAGTGGTGAGAGCTGGAGGGGCGGTGGGGCCCAGGCGAAAAGACCATGTTTGTGTGGGTGAATCTTAGGAAGGAGAGGAAGTGAGCTTCTCCCCCAGCCCTCCTCTGGCTGCTGAGGAGCCAACGTCAGCTTTGGAACCAAAGAGTAGAGAAGGGCGCGTGACTCCAGCTGTGCAGTTAGTAAGGGTTGGGTGAGGAATTGGAGCACTTAGTAGAGGGCCTGGAGGGAGAGTTTGGTGGGAGCCTCAGTGTTTTTGAGGAGTGTCCGGGGTAGGAACACAACAATTGGGGAGCAGGTAAGAAAGGTAGGTTGAGGGCTGAGGGGCAGGACCCCTGAGTCAACCGAAATCTCGCACAATGAGGACCTGGAGGCGGTGAGCAGGACCTCCTCAAAGATGGGGTTCTGAAGTAAGCTGAGAGCAATTAGGGCGTGGCAAGCTTCGGGGGGTGGGGCCAAGGAAAGGGGCGTGGCGAGTGCCGAGGGATCTGGTGCTTTTGGAGCACCGGCATCTCAGGTGAAAGAGACCCAGGCCAATGACACTTTTGCCGCCTCTGGACCCCGAGGCCTAAGTGTTGAGAAGAGCTCCCTGGGCAGGCCCCAGTCCGGCCAGGCGCCCGGGTGGTGGTGATGAGTCCGCTACGTGTGGGAAGAGGCGAAACCCAGGAGCCTAGAGCCCTGGCTAGGGCGGAGGCGGGGAGGGGGCCCCCTAATGGCCTCGGTCCGCAGATCGCGCTGGAGTCGGTGCACGTGATCGACGCTGGGGAGACGGCGCTGGTGGAGGGGCTGCGCGTGGCGCCCTGGGAGCGCGGCAAGGGCGTTGCGGGGCTGCTGCAGCGTTTCTGCTCGCAGCTGGTCAAGCGACAGCACCCGGGGGTCAAGGTGGTACGGCTTACGCGGGACGACCAGCTGGGCCCCCGGGAGCTGAAGAAATACCGCCTAATCACCAAGCAGGTGAGGACAAGGGAGCTCGGAGGGCCGGGCCTCTCCCTTGGGACTTCCCACACGCCCAGCCAATCACTGATTTTCTTTCTCTACCGACTCTGCCGAACGTGGGCGCCCGAGAGTCCTGCCTTGGGACTCTAGCTTTACCCTTACCCTCACCGTTTTGCCCAAGTGGAGTCGAACAGCTCCTGATTCCCTGCCTTCGAGCCTACTTTTTTATAAAAGATGGTTGAAGAACGCAGGCGTCCGGACTTCCATGGCCCTGCCCTGTTGCTCCCACGTCCCTTCAGGGACCCCGACATCCTGTCCTAAGCCTTTGTCCTTCCCCTTGGACTCTGGTCTCCTCACAGCTGATCTGCCTCCCTAGCTTGTACACTCCCCTGGAAACGCAAAGATCGTGTCCTCAGTTCCTTGGCTACTCCACACTGATCCCACCTCTCCTAAGGGACTCAGGAATTCCGAGTCTTTGTCCCTGTTTCCTCCATGCTATGCCCCCCCACCCCCGAACCCCGGCTTTCACAAACCCCACTCCACCCTGCCCGGCAGGTCGGTTCTCCCTGGGGTCCAGGTGGGAGCCCATGGATGTGAATGTGGGAGTGAGGATGTGGCTAGGCCAGGGCTTGCCAGCCCTCTAGCTGCCTGCCAGGCTCTCACTCGTGCCCCCCACAGGGCATCCTCTTGGTACGATTCAACGCATCCGCGCTTCTGGCTGGGCTGGGCGCAAGACTGGAGGCGCTGAGGGCATCTGGCACTTTCTTGCCGCTGCCCACGGAGGCCCTGTCGGAGGCAGGCGGGGACTTGGCGCGCCTCCTGCTGTTACCTTCCGTGCAACGAGATGTGCTTCCGGGCGGGACCATCATCCAGGACTGGCAGCCATACCGGCCGAGCGAGAGCAACTTGCGGCTGCTGGCGACCAAGGGCCTGGAGTGGTGCGTGGACAGCCGCGTGCACCCGCGTGTGCTCACGCTGTGCACGCGCCCCTTCCCTATCCCGCACGGAAACGACGGCACTTGGCGGTACCTCAATATCGACGCCTTCGGCAGCGACGGTGCGCAGGTGCAGAGCCAGCTTGTGTGGCACCTTCAGCGCCAAGTCCCCCACCTCACCGGCCTCAATGTCATGTGCCAGCTCTTCCTGGCGCCCCACCTGTGGTCACAGCTGGCTGACTTCTGCCAGGTGGGCTTGGGCCTCGAGCTGGTCAAGGGTTACACTGAACAGTGCCTGCTGGAGACTGACATCTGAGGCCCCTCTTCTGGGAGGGGAGTAAAGAAGCACTTTATACCTGCCCCCCATGATTTGCAAGCTCCACCCCTAGCCTTGCTCTGGGTAGTTGGTTAGGATGCATACCCTTACCAGATGCCATCTCTCCCTTTCCCCTACCTCTCTATCTGCCACCTTGCCTCTAGCACCCCCAAACACGTTGCAGAGACCTGATTTGAACTGCAAGGATTTGGGGGAGCCCCTTATGCTGCTCTTTGTCCACCCTTTCCTCTTCCCAGCCAAAGAATATGTTCCTTCACAGGCTTCAGAGCCTATCCCTGTCTGTAGCCCTGGCCTGGGAGTGAACTCTGTCCTTCCTGGCTTCTCCTATCTGCCTGCTCCTGGGTTGAAGCAGGCAGATGTGTGTGGGAAGCCCAGAGGCCCCCGGGAGCACAGCTGTCCTTGCACCTTTTTCTCCTCCCGCCCTTTAGAGAGTCCTCTGCTTGTTCTGTGCTTCCCTCCCTAGTGCCCTCCCCTCTTAGCACACTGTCAACCTCCTGTGCCTCTAGGTCAGGGTCCTCTCCTCTCTGTCCCTCTACCTTCCTCCTCCATGGATCTTCCCAACACTTAGATTCTCACTGCTCATTTCTGTCCCTCCATTCCCCTGCCTGTGACCTCCTTGACCTCCTTGTCACCCACCCTGTGTGCAATACAGAGAGAGACCCTGCAAATGAAACTGATTTGGACTTTACCCCCTTCACCCTGTTTACATTCTTGTAATGCACCTTTCTGAGTCCGGTCTACTCTGACTGGGCTTTTCCCCAACTTTGCACAATATTCTTGTCTTGTATTCCCCTTCTTCCATGCCCCCAAACAGAGTCCTTAACTGGCCCACGAGCTAGAAAGTTCAGGCTGGAGAGTTTGGTATGGTGGAGGGCAGGTCCCTCAACCTGGTGTGGGGCTGTCCCCTGGTCCTAATCAGACTGCCTCTTAGTGAGACTGGAGCCTGCATCTCCAGATAATTCTGGACATCCTTCTTGTCTTCTTTTGCTTTCTGCTGTTTGGACTTTTGAGCCTTCTATTTAAATGCAAGTAGTAACAGCTACATCTGCCCGGCGCTGCTTCTGACACAGGATCCTCATCTCTACCCCAGAAGGAGAAAGCGGAGCCTCAAGACACATCAAATTGGCTTCCTAGTCACTCATTAGTGGGGAGCTTGGCAGGGGCTAGAAAACAGGTGTCCTGAGCCCTGAACATGCTTCAGTATCTCACAGTGGTACTTGAACTTGTTGGACAATGGATGGTTACTAGGGAATCACTGATAGCAAGCACACAGCTTGCTGGGGATGGACTCCAAGACGTGGGCAGAAGAGGGCACCAGGAGGTGGAAGAAAGTGGACAAAGAGGACAGCTCCTGCTTCCCCACTTTTCCAGATCCGATGTGGCTGCGGTGCTTTCTGCCTTGCTTGGCTGCCTCCGGCGCCTGGCCATGCTGCTCCTCTTCCTGTCATTACAACCATGGCTATATTGCAATAAAATGGACTCTCAGCCCACCCTCGGTGTCTGTTTCACTTCTCAGTGGGGAGGCATGAGACACATTATCTGCCCACCCCTCCCCAGAAGGCTCTATTAGGATCTTTAAGTCCTGTAACAGTGGAGTTAAAGGCTCCCTGGGGGGTGGAGGAACTGGGGAGGGCTGTTGACCATGCGCCCCCGCCCCCACCCCAGCCTAGCCGTAGAAGCGTTCGCCCAGATCCTAAACAGGCAATGGCTGGCAGCCAGGGGCCTCGCTTTCCCCCTCCCCAAACCCAGGAGTAGGCTGCTATTCAAATTCTATGCACTTTTCTCCCAAGTCCTCTTGGCATCCAGTACCAGCCTCCCTCCACCTTGTGAGCCTGGCGTCTAACTAGCGCGCGCTCTCCGGGTTCCTGGGTGGGCACCACAAGGAGCGGGAGGAGGTGGAGGGAGCTTGGGCGCCGCCCCCCGGGGAGCCCAGCTTCTGGGCGGCGAGGACTGCGATCCTGAAAAGTAACACGCGGGGGCGCCAGGACTTGTGCGGACGCGGGCGAGGCAGCGCAAGGTGGTTTCGGTCCGTGTGAGTGTTGTCCATGGGCGTCTTTGTGTGTGCGTTTCTGTACATGTGTGTGCGAGTCAGGGGGTGTCTGGGTGGGATGTATTCGGAACAACGTGCCTGGTGTTCCCCAGAATCAGGTACTCCAAGTGGCTTTTTGATGAGGAAGGACTGCTTGACATGTCACTATGTTCATGTGGGCGGGGAGGCAGGCGATGATCGTCGCGTGTGCCCGGCGGTAACATGTGAGTCCCTGAAACCGCGTCTTGAATTCTTGAAGTCACACTCCTTCAGGGTATTTACCCCTTCCCATCATCCCGTGTCAAGCCGAGGAGGGCTCTGAAGAGGAAATCTCTATTATCCTGGTCACATCTTCAGCATGTGTCTGGATGACCTGCTAGGCTAGGTGTATCACTGTGTTTGTGTGAGTGGGTGTGTCTCAGAATGTCAGTGTGACTGCGTGATAGTGTGTTGTGTGTGTGACAAGTGGATGTTGGAGGAGGCTGCTTCGCGATTATGGAAGTAGTTTCCTTTCTCATGCTGGTTTGTGGATACCACCATGGTGTGTGTGTTCCTTTCTTGGTCTCTCCTATAGCTGTCTCTCTTTGTGTCTCTCATCTCTGTCTTTCTCTCTCCTTTTCTTGGTGACTCATCTCTGCGGCTTTGCCCTCCCCCGACTAGCTGGGTCTCCCCTCCCCCACTTAGGAGTGGGTGGGGGTATGAGGGAATGGGACCCTGGGACTGAAAATTAGGCTGAGTGCCCCTTTCTGATTTCTCATCATTCCCAGACCCACCAGTGGCCCCCAACCCTCTCCCAGTCTTTTTCCTAGATCTCCCCACTCTACTGAATGGGGTGCAGGGGGGATGTGGTGGGGGGGGTACACAGGGGAAAGGCAATGATACATTCTCATAGTATCACTTTCGGGGGGGATCTTCAGTACCTTCTATCAGCTCAAAGCAGAGACCCCAGCCCCTCTCATAAAGTGCCCCCTCCCTGGCTGCCCCCCCATCACTGACGCAATGAAAGGCTGCAGAGGTGAGTCACCAGCTGGGGGGAAGGGAGGGAGGGGGAACCGTGAGCTGCAGGGGCCCCAAGCCCCTGCCCTCTTATCCTCTCCCAAACATTCTCAGGGAAAAGACTCTGCATTCCAACCCACTCCCCTGCTTTTCCAAAGGGGAGTTGGATCACTACTCAGCTAGACCCCATATTCCCCTCCTACCCTCCTGGAGAGTATGAGAGATTCAGGAACAAAGAAAAAGAGAGATGGATTTATACAGGCAACTCAGACCAAATACCAGGCATCCCCTGCAGGTCCCTATCTCAGCTTTGCCTCTTCTGGCTTTTCTTCATTCTTTCTTTCCTGTCATCTCCCTCCTCTCCCCAATCCCAGGAACCTGTCCCCAGGCCAGTTCCTTTTCAGAAGCCCCTAGAGGCAGCAGGAGATGCTGGGCTTAGCACACCTCTGAGAGGAGGGGTGTGTGTGAATGAGGTTACCCTGGTAGGGAACTGGGATGGAGAGAGGCAGGAACAGACCCAGAGATTCAGGTTCCACGCAGAAAAGATACAGACTGTGGAATCACCAAGTCTTTAGTGCCCTCCCTGGGTTTCCACTTCAGCATCCCTTCCCCCACCGGATGACTGCTTGCGTTGTCAGTTTCTCAGAAGTTTCCCCCAGCTTCTGGATTTGAGTAGAAATGAAAATGGCTGGGCAGTTGAGGAAGAATGTAAGTATGGGGGAATGCTCTGAAGACAAAGGGGCAAGGACCCAAACCTGGAAACTGGGCTGGGATACTGAGGCTATTCTCCACAGAAATCTAGAAATGAAGGTGAGTGTGGGGGAGGGGCAGGGAAAATCAAAGACATAGACTTTCACATACATCATACATCAACAGGCATGGAAAGACCCAGAGATATGCAAAAAGACACACATGTACCCATACCCACACACTACTGACACACTGAATCAAGAACATTTTTCAGACGCCAGCAGGTGCCCAGACTGGATATACTTGAGGACTCCCAACCACACAGGTGTACTGCCACTCAGAGGGATCGGAGCCCTGACACTCACACACAGAGATACCTGGAAACAGGCAACACCACAGCCACGCAGATTGGAGCACTACCGTGCCTGTCGCTCTGTGTCTGATTAAAGTTGGTCCCCCCAAATCCCTTTCTTTTTCTTCCCTTCTGTATGTTTCATTAATCTCTGCATACACACAACACACATATGGACACATACACGTAGATGTGTGTGCACACACACCAGACCACAGGGACCTGTTTTCTCCAGATCCCTGTCTCCCCTCATCTCACACTTGACTGGTAGCTCTATCAGCCTCTCAGTCTGCCCCCCAAAGCTCCCTTTTTCCTTTCTTCCTTCTCTCTTGGAGCACTTCCCCTCCCCCATCCAGATGTCTGAACCATCTTTCTCTGATTCATCCCCTGGAAGGTAACGTGACCCCCTCCTCATTTCACTGCTTTGAGCTACTGGACTGAGAAGATAAAAGGAACAAGGGAGGAAGAGGAAGGGGGAGAGCCCATGGGGACGGGGAGGAGGTCCTAGATAGTGTGTGTCCGGAGGTAAGACAAAGCCTGTGGGGGTCTGCTGCCCCCTCCTCTCTCTCCTTTCTTTGGCATCTCCACAGGGACATTGGTTCTGGGTTTCTTTACCCTCTCTCTTTTAGCCTTTTCCTTCTACCTGTTCTAGATTCCTTCATTCCTCCCCGCCTCTCCTGCCTCCATCTCTTCTCTTTCCTCTCTCTACTCCTCCCCACCTCTTTCCCGCAGAGCTGATGGGCTTTCTTCTGGGAAAGTCAAGCCACTGATGGAACCGAGAAGCTACTGCTGACTATAGAGGAAAGCACGTGAGTGTGTGTGTCTGTGTGTGTGTGTGTATGTATGTGTGTGTGTATGGGGAGGGAGAATAAGGGTCTGTGCTAGGAAAAGATGAGGAGGGGGTCGAGGACTGGCTCTGAAAGAGTCTCTGAGCCCATGACAAACAGCTTTGATTTTTGTTTCTAAAGTCTTGGTGCTTGGGTGTTCGGCATGTGCCCACCGGCACCCCTGTGTCCGCAGTTCTTGTGTGTCTGGCATGTGTCATTGTGACTCTCCCCCTTTCCCGGCCCACGCCCCCGCATATCTCTCTGCCTGCACTGCAGCCCCCTCCAGCCTCCCTCCCTCCTCTTCATTCCTGCAGT
>RJWH01009462.1:0-22507 GCA_004363575.1 Solenodon paradoxus | reverse complement strand
GGTAGGTTGCCTGTTTTAATGATGTTTCTTTCACTGTGCAAAAGCTTTGTGGTTTGTTCCTTCTGTGGCTCAGGCAGCTAAGGCGCAAGCTGTGTAAGTCATGGACCCAGGTGAAAGCTGGCACTCCCTGGGGGAGTAGTGGTTGAGCGTCATCCACATCATCCCTAGGACCCGGGTTCCTGACCTGGGGCCAAGGGGAACAACCAGAATGAACAACTCAATAAAAATGCTTCTTCCTTCTCTCTCTTCCTGTCTGCCTGCCTACTCACCTTCATTCCTACTTGCACCTTTCCTTTAAACAAAAAAGTTTTGTAGTATGATGTAGTCCTATTTGTTTATATTCTCACTTGCCCTTGCTGTCAATGGTGAATCCACAAAGACATCACTAAGGCTGATGTTGAGAAACTTATCACTTACATGTTTTTTTAATTGAGTTAATTGATTACACAATTATTTAAATTTAGATGTGCAGGTTCACGCTTCATCACATTTATAACACAACATTCTCACCACCAAATTTCTAATAGTCCTCCACCACTGTCTGTTGAACTCCCACTACTGTTTGCTCCCACCCCCTACCCCCTTCCCCTCTGGTCACCTCAGTTTTACACTCAATTTCCAAGGGTTAGTTTTTGGTTTGTCTGTTTGCTTGCTTTGTTTCTTGATAGTTCACATATAAGTGAGATGATCCAGTATTTGTCTTTCTCTTTCTGACTAATTTAACTTAATATAATCCCCTCTAGTTCCATCCATGCTGTCATAAATGGCACAATTTCCTTTTCAGGGCTGTGTAATATTCCATTGTGTATATGTACCACTCTTCTTTATTCATTTTTCTGTTGATGGTCAATTAGTTTCCTTCCATTTCTTGGCTAATATAAATAATATTTCAATAAACACGGGGATGGATGTATTTCTGTGAATGAATGGTTTTACGATTTTTAGGTCAATACCTAGAAGTGGGATAATGGGATCATATGGAATTTGCATTCACAATTTTTGAGGAATCTCCATACTGCTTTCTATAATGGTTTTATCAGTTTATACTCTTGCCAACCGTATGAAAGTGTTCCCTTTTCTCCTCTTTTTCACTAACAGTTCTTGTTTCCAGACTTTTGGATAATAGCCAATCTCACAGGTGTGTTTTGATTTGAATTTCCTTAGTAACAAGAGATGAGGAAAATGTTTTCATGTGCCTATTTGTCATCTATATACCTTCTTTGGAGAAGTGTCTGCTCAGATCTTCTGCCCATTTTCTATGTTTATTTCTATGTTTTCTATGTTTATTATCATGTTATCTGCAAATAGTGATAGTTTTGCTTCTTTTTCAATTTGGATTCCTTTTATTTCTTCTTCTGGCCTAATTGCTCTGGCTAAGGCTTCTAATGTGATGTTGAATAGTAGTGATGAGAGTGGATACCCTTGCCTTATTTCTGATCATAGAAGGAAGACTTTCAGTTTCTCATCATTGACTTTGGTGTTGACTGTGAGTTTATTATATGTGGCCTTTATTATGTTGAAGTATGTTCCTTCTATCCCTGTTTTGAGAGGTTTTAAAAATCATAAATGGTTACTGAATCATGTAAAATATTTTCTCTGCATGTATTGATCATATATACTTTTTTTCTTCCTTTTGTTGATATAGTGTATTACATTAAGAGATTTGCATAAGTCGAATCATCCTGACATCCTCAGAAAAAATCCCACCTGGTCATTACGAATGATCCTTTTGATATATTGTTGAATGTGGTTTGCTAGTATTTAGTTGAGGACTTTTGCATGTTTGTTCATCAGATATTATTCTGTAATTTTCTTTTTTGTCATGTACTTGTTAGCTTTTGGTGTCATTATAGTTTTGACTTCATAGAAAGTATTTTAAAGTGATCCTCATTCTTCAATGTTTTGGAAGAGTTGGGAAAGAATTGGTATTAATTCTTCTTTGAAGAGTTGATAAAACTGACTTGTAAAGTCATTTGGGATTTTATTTTTTGGGAGACTTGACTAATTCTTCAATTTCCTTGTTTGCCATAGGTTTGTTCAGGGTTTCTATTTGTGATTCAGTCAGTCTTGGTAGGCTGTATGATTCTAAAAGTCGCATCACGTTCTCTAGGTTGTCCAGTTTATTAGCATATTGCTATTCATAGTAGTCTCTTTTGATGATTTATATTTCTGAGGTATCTGTTGTATCTTTGTATTTTATGGTTTCAGGTCTTACATTTACATCTTTCATCCATTTTGAATTAATGTGGGTATGTGGTGTCAGACAGTGATATAGTTTTATACTTTTGTTTTTGGCTATCTATGTTTCCCAGCACCATTTATTGAAGAGACTTTCTTTTCTCCATGGTATGCTCCTGGATCCTTTGCTATACATTAGTTGTCCATATCTGAGTAAGTTTATGTCTTGGGCTATCGAGTCTATTCCATTGATCAGTGTGCTAACTTTTAGTTCAATTACTATACTTGTAATATAATTTGAAGCCAAGGAGCAGGATATACTTCATTTTTTAAAATATTATATGATATCCATTTTTTTTCCTAAAGAAAGGTGCAAGCAGGAGTGAAGGTGAGCAGATGCAGGCAGGCAGGAAGAGAGAGGAGGAAGTCATTTTTATTTATTTTTTTCAGTTATCTATCTTGGTTGTCCCCCTGAGCCCTGGGATGCAAACCTGGGACTTTGGGATGTGTACAGACTGTGGTCAACCACTGCTTCACTCGGGTGCACCCTGTCTTCTTTTTAGTAGCAGTCTTTGTTTTAAAATCTATTTTGTCTGATATGATTATAGCTGTACCAGCTTTCCTTTTGACTCCATTTGCATGGAATACTTTTTTTCCATACTTTACTTTCAGTCTGAGTATCCTTATTTCTTAAGTGTCTTGTAAGCAACATATAGTTTGGTGATTTTTTTTAATCCAATCTTTTATGTATTTTGGTGGAGATTTTATTCCAGTTGCACTTTTAAGACTTTTAAAAAGTCTGGCTCATGCTACTGTAGTATCAGGTAGGTTCACCACCGTCTGCAAGCACAGTCCATATAGGCTGGAGGGGAACCGCCAAGATGAGCAACTGAAATACAATCAAGTGCTTCTCCCTTTTTTCTCTTTTTGCCTACCTGCCTCTGCTCATCTTCATTCCTACCTGCACAATTCCTTTTAAAAAATGTTCTTTCCTTTATTTTACTTTTTTTTTCATTCTTGCAACACTGGGTCTTGAACCCCATCCTTGTGTTCTGCATGACATGCACTTAAGGCACTGAGCCACAGAGATGTGCCTAATCCATTTACATTTAATATAAGAATTTAAATATATGTATTTATTAGTATTTTGCTAGTTGATATCTGGTTGTTTTCATAGTTCCTCTATATCACTTTATTTCCTTTTTCTCTGTTGCTTGAGTTTTGATAATTTTCTTTAGTGATGTGTTTAGTTTCCTTTTTCATTTCCTTTAGTGTTTTTACTATTAATTTTTTGCCTTGTGGTTACTGTGAAGGTCAGTATAACATCTTATGTATATATTGTTATATTTTGGGTTGAGAGCTACTTATATTTGAACACATTCCAGAACTGAGCATTTTTATTTACCTCTCATGTTTTATATTTTCGATGTTTCATGCTGTGTTTTAATTCTATATAATTTCCTTGACCAGTTGTTGTATTTTTGGTTAATTTTGCTGCTCTCTCTTTTTTATAATCTCCACTCTTGCTTTATCGATGATTGGTCCACTAATTTTGCTGTGAGCATATCTTTTCCAGTGAGTTTTTTGTATCTTTCATGTATTTTCTTATTTTTATATTATGCCTTTCTTTTCAGTTTAGAGAAATCACTATAACATTTCTTGAAATGGTAGTTTAGTGGTGATGAACTCCTTTACCTTTTGCTTGTTTGGAAAGCTCTTGATCTCTCCTTTAGATCTGAAATGGAGTCTTGCCAGGAATATAATTCTTGTTGAATTTCTTTTTCTTCTGAGCACTTTGAGTATCTCATATCATTCTCTTCTGACCTGCAAAGTTTATGCTGAATGACCTGATGATGACCTTAGGGGTTTTCCCTTGTACATGACATGCTGTTTTTCTCCTGCTGATTTTAAAATCCTTTCTTTATCTTTTATTTTTACTGTTTCAATTATAATGTGTCATTGCTTTGGTCTTTTGGGTTTTGTCTTTTTGGAACTCTCTGGGCTGCTTGTATCTATAGGTAAATTATTGGTGATAGGCCACAGCATCAGCAGCCTGGCTACTGAGAAATACGTGAGAAATATATATATTTTTCTCAAAATTTTTTCTGGCCCTTTCTCACTTCTTCTGGGATCCAGTATAATAGGAATAATGTATCTTTCACATTGTCCCAGAGAATCTTCATTTAAAAATTCCTTTTTGCATTTGCTGTTCTGTCTGAATTACAGTTCTTTGTCTTCCAACATTGATTTGCTCCCCTGCTTCATCCAGTCCACCATTGAACCTCTCTTGAATATTTTTAGTTTTATCATTGCATACTTTATCTTTCTGACTTCTGTTTGAATTTTTTTTTTCTCGTTCATACTTTCTTTTGCCAAGATCAGTGAGCCTTTTTTCATATAGTACACTTATGTCCATTGCTACAGATCATTTGCCCTGAGTTCTGTCTTGCTCTTTCATTTGGAGCAAGTTCCTCTGTTACTTCACTTTACCTGATTCTCTGTGTTTGCTCCTATTTTAGGCCGCTCTACTATCTGTCCTATTCCTGAGAATTTGCTCTTAGCAATGTTGCGTGAAGTCCAAGGGCACTGTGCCTTTCGAGTTCCTGAGCTAGTTGCTCAAGGTCAAGGAAACACAGTAGGCAGGACTGTAAACATGGCCAGAGTGTTGCATATTGACTGGACTAGCTACAGCCTTCATCAGTGGTGGCAGATGGGCCTACCAGGCAGGTGGAGATGCTTGGTGTTGGCTAGGTTGCCGGAGGTGTTCCAGAGCTGATACTGCCTGAGCCATGAGGTGCTGGCTGGACAGTGTCTGTGGCTGTTGGCACTGACACTCAAGGCTACCTATGATTCAGCAGGTATGCTGGAGCAGTTAAGGTGTAGCTAGGCTCCATGAGACATGTCAGGGAGGCGAAACCACAAGACACGTTCAGGGCCACCTATTCTGCCAGTGGTGGGGTACACAGGGTCCAGGCTGCTTATGCTGTGGCCCATTATCTAGCTGGTTGGACTGCCCGAAATGCACAGGATTGGCTTGCTGGCTTTGTGGTTATGGCTTACTTGCTAGTTGGAATGTGGGCTCTGGCAGGGGTAGAGCCTGGTGGTTTGTCAAGGGTGGGCCCTCTTGCTTATTGTCACTTGATTCTCAGCTATCTTAGGATACTTAGCAGGGGTCAGCAGAACCCAGTAGAAGTTCACTCTTAGGTCTAGTAATATGGAGGGTGGATTCCAAGATCACAGCCAACAATGCTAGAATTAGCAAGGTTCAAGAAGTTGCCAAGATGGTGCCTATCAGTGAATCAAACCTGGGGTCCATCCCTAAAGTTTCTTAATTTTTTGGCACATGTTCTAAGGGTACTGTGTAGAATTCCTTCACCTGTGGGTTGAGTACTGTTCTGACAGGCTTTATTTCATTGGGCCCCAGTGTAAGTGAATCTGCATGGTAGCCCTTTGAGATCTGTTTCTTAGTCTCTACTTTGCCTCAGCTTCCCTGCACTTATTTCTCACTGGCTCTCAATGCAAGGGTTCTAGGGGTTCACCTCTACCCTGAGGGATCAGAGACTCTGGGTGCTGGTTGTTGGAGAAACTCTCTCCCTCTTCCCTAGAGAATAATTCCACACGCTACAGATCTCTTCTGGATTTCAGCTCATTGCCCCCAGGGTGGTATCTATTTCTTGGTGAGAATATGTCTTTGTTTCTCCTAATCATCTGGGTGCTGGCTTTTTATCCTCTGTTATGGAAGTTATATTCCTCTGGATTTCAGGTTGACTTCTGAGTAGATTTATCCATATTCAGTAGTTGATTTGTTGTGTCCACAGGAGAAGGAAAGTACTGGATCATCTTATGCCATCGTGAAACTGTGTCCTACATGCAATTATTTTATTTCTTTTTGTTTAAACTTCTATGTGTGATCCAAATTCCTTGAATTACTTGAATACAAGTAAAATATTTCCTATTTTCTTTAACACACTGTTTTCCAAAGGGGTACATGATCCACACATTGTCGTGGAATGCCTTCAGCATTCATACTGAAGTGTCTGAACTAGGCTGAAAAGTGGAGTATGGTTTACAATATTTCAGTCTTGAAGGTACATTATTGTAACGCTGCTCCAAGTAGGAATAATCAGAATTCTAACTTTCATATATTTGTGTGCCTTAGAAAAAAATTAAACTGATAAAAAAAAAAGAACTGATAGAAGAGTGACATGATAGAAGAGTGACGGCAAGGTGAATGCAGCTTACTCACAAGCGGAAACAAGAATACAAGACGAGAAGAGAGAAGGGGGTGACAAGTAAAAGTTCATGCGTGTGCATGTTGTATAATATCGAGAGAGTCTACTTTTCTTTGGTCATTTGGCTCCAAAAATTGACATAAGAAGACTGTTTTCACATTCCTTCTCAATGTTTTCCAGTCATTGCCCTCTTCTTTCTTGATCATCCACCTTCTTCTTCAAGTTCTAATTACTATTTCATCTGGACTATTGTCTTTGTTTACTAACTGGCCTTCCTTGCTTCCCCTTTCAGGCTTTCATCACTCTTGTTTTACACCCTACTGTCAGGTTAATCTTCTTAACAACTAACACCAATCCTGTTATTTTTGTGCTCAAGCATCTTCAATGGTGCCCCATTGCTTATCAAATTAAGTACAAATTCCATAGCTTGCTACCTAAGGCCCTCCTCACCTAGGTCCACTTTATTTTGCAGGAAAGCTTTCTCTACATCCTCTGGTGCAGTCAAAATGGAGTCCTTGGAAAGTAGTTTGAACTAATAGCTAAGAGAAAAAAAAATTGGAAGTCAGAACAGATTTGCTTCTGCGTGACCCGGCTGTAGGACCTCAGGGAATCTGCTCACCTTTCTGAATTTGTTTTCTCATCATGTAATGTGGTGAATGCCAACACCAGCCATATGAGGTGGTTGCGAGGGCTGAGGAAATGACACAAATTTCATAAATATTTTCAGCAGCAGCAAGATCTTTTCGTTTTTCTCTATCAGCCCTTCAATGGTTACTTTATGTAACAAACACAGACAGAGTTAGTGCTGGAGATGAATACAGAAGTGAGTCTAATGTTCTTATTTGCATTGCTTACGTAGCTCACTATCAGATGAGTGGTGGCGGTGACGGATATTTATACCCAATGTTAAATGATAAAAGATCTCAGAAGTTTGCCTCAATAATATAAGAATAGTGTGAAGGTTGTGTATGAGCAATTGCCAGGATAGGCCACAAGTTATTGCAGGGGGACATACTGGTGGTCCTGGGTAGTGAAGGCTTCCAGGAAGAAGAGGGGTTTAAACTGAAGAGTTTGTAGATAGGAGGAACCAAGTGTGAGGACAGTGGAAGCTACTTCAAGGCTGGCAGCTTGGTTGTTGTTGTTGTTGTTGTTGTTTGTTTTTTTGTTTTTTTGTGTGTTTTTTTTTGGGGGGGGTGGGGGCGGGTTCTTCCTCAAACAGCTCCTTTTGACCTAAAAATCATCATTCTTCATTGGAGGAGGAAACTTACATCAGAGTGAGATGCTGATCAATCTGTTTGGTGATGTAAATTGGGTTTAAACAAACTACTCCCCATAGAGTTAGAGAATTTTCCTTTTTCTAAAGATAGATTAAGCCTGGATTCCCCTCCTCCCTTCCTCAGATAGCTGTGGTTTTTTGCCCAGGGATTTTCCCAAAATAGATTTGGAACGGAGATTAGTCCGTGGCAAGAAAGGTGTAAAGGTGTACATATTTCATTTTTCCTTATCTTTCAATGGGAAGAAATGCGGTGCATGGAGCTGAGCTGGACCTGGCTTCGTGCTAGCTAGTCCAGATGAAAGATGGCCTCGCGACGGATCATTGAAGACTAAATATGCCCAGCCTTTGGAAAAGGACGGAGGACTCTGGTAATTATGTGTATGGGTCATGGCATTTGGAGATGAGGAGTGGAATTTCCCTAAGAAGACATGGCTAATCTCTGTCTACCACTCTTGGGTGGGGAAATGGCTAATGATGTTAGGTGGCAGGAGAGTAGGAATTTCTCTTTTTACTGGAGCAAATGGGAGCTGGATCTGGAATCCTAGGCATGGAATTCATGAACCTTTTCGATGCTGTGGATTTTGAGCTGGCACCTGCTATAAGCTTACTGCCAGGAAGTGGGCTGGACATTGAATGGGGATTGTGAATTATAAACTGACAGCTGTAAACTACTGCCTCAGTTGTTTCCATGCCACCCTTCAAGAATTCTATAAAGTTCTGTTAAAAACAGTCTGGGGCATGCCCTGGTGGAGTAACAGTTGGGCTCAGGTCATATACATCCCAAGGTCCCAGGTTCACATCACAGGGCTGGCAGGAAGAACCAAGATGAACAACTACATGAAATAAATAAAGTGCTTCTTCCTCCTCTCTCTTCCTCCCTGCCTGCCTCTGCTTGCATTCATTCTTGCCTGCATCTTTTTTTTTTTTTTTAATTGCAATCTGGACTGAAAGAAGTAGGGAGAGCTGAGCCCTCCCCTTGTGGTAGGAGTAGGATTGCCATTTGAAATAGTTTCTTTGAACAGCTTTTTACTCCCAGATCTTCTGATTCAGTGGGTTTTGGCTGGGATTCTGGAATTGATTTTTTTTTTTAATTAACAAAAAATATAGGTGATTCTGATGCATAGTCAGGTCCACTTCTCTAAGCTGAAAATATTAGTAACCCTCCTGCACTTTGCTATGAAATGTTACAATACCCTTAATTTGATGGAGAGAAGTTGTGAAAGTGATGTCTTGCGTGTTGGACTCGGAAGCATTTTGATATTTTATAACAAGAATATGTTCATGGCGCAGTGAAACACAGAAAAAGACCACAGTAAAGATGAAACAAACTAGAGGTGGGAGATTCTGGTCTGGCCACCTCCCTCATAGGACTGTCAGAACCTAATGAGGGGTAGATGGCAGAGGAGCAAGGCTTGCAAAATACATACTGTCTGTCGTGCAAATCTCAAGTGATCTTCACTGATGAGCATTACTTTTATAATCTCAAAATAATTGAAAGTGGAATAGAAAATAAAACCAGAAAAAAAGAAAAGTAATGAGAAAATATGTGTAAGTTGAACCTCGTGTTACTTTATAGCGGAGAAGTTTCCTTTGGTTTGGCGAAAACTCACTCCTCACCTCTTGTTTAGATAGATACAGGCTATTTGTGATATTTTCCGTGAGTGAGATTTTTCTAAAAGAGAATGTCCTAGAAATTCCAAAAATGTTTACATGAAAAGAGTTTGAGAAAAATTAATGTCTATTCTGAAAAATTTAGAGACTTCTAATGTTTGTCTTACCACTAAGATTTCCTGCGTTTAAGATGTCAGTTTTTCTTTTCTTACAGATATCACATCTTATCAATGCCTAGATCTCACAGGAAGTCGCTAACCTAGTTTATATTATTTGAAAGTGTTTCATTTACTAAAGCTCTGGAAAAATATGCAGAGTTACCTTTTGCCTTTTATAAGGATAGAATACTTCCGCATTCTCTCAGGTATTTACAAAGAAACCCCAGATTGATTTCCTACCATCTGAGCTCCAGTTGTGAGCCTTTCACACCACCAGGTTTACTTGACCTTGGGTCTAGTGGATTGGAAACCCAAGTGTGAACACTTCTGTTTCCTGGGAGCAGTAAACTTCAAAGCCTCCAACAACCATTTGAGTGCTAATATTGCTAAGCGTAAGAAACAAACACTCATAAACTATCTTTGGACCATCTTTCCACCACACTTCTGCATGTAGCAGATGCATTTGTCCATTCTCCCCGGGGCATCCTGAGTCACTCCTGGGGGAGAAAGCACTTATTTGATTGTTTCCCTCCCCAGTTCTCCCCTCCTGAGAAGTGCACTTGGGAACACTCTCTTTGGCTTAGCAGATGGGCACAAAGACATTTTGTTTGAGGCGTGAGTTCACTTTTCTTGAAATCTGAGCTTAACTCCTACTTGGATTTGAACTTTGAGGACCCAGAGATAGGAAGTTTCATATGAAGATCAAAACCTGTCAGAGTAGGACCCATTGATTTGACCTGGCAGCCCTGGCAGGTAGGATTACTTTGCTCAACAGCTCAGAATGGTGTACCCTGAGCTCTGAAACACCACCTCACAAATGTCTGCAGACATTTCCAAGGGTGACTGGAGACAGCGTGCTGATAAGTCAGTGCAGCCTGTTTCCCCCGCTGGAAAAAGCAAATCAAAGCATGTCCTAGTGAATCTCAGCCTTCCGTTCCAAAGCTCATGTCGACGAGAAACTGTTAGGTTCACAGCAGTGTGGAAAGCACAAAGAAATATAATTGCAGCGCTGTCTGCAGGAGGTTGGTGCCTAGTGAACACGGTGGTAACCCCTGGAAGCAGCAGTGGTAACCAGTGTGGGTGGGGCACTGGTGCCTGGCAGGGGACTGGAGCGGGGAAATGAGTAAATAAATGGTAGCAGACCAGGGCAGCTGAAGGGCTCCATCATGAACAAAGGTGGGATGCTGTTTGGAGACTCCCAGGAATACTTGAAGGGTGCTTTGCAGGAGGACAAGGTCCCACATGAACAGATAAGGACAAAAGATTAGGGGAGTCAGGATTCTTGTGACCCTATTGTACCCACAGACTGACAAAGCCCGAGGAAATTCAGGTGCCAGTTTCCACTGTTAGGGAGCTTCCACAGATATCTTAGGGATGTATATACATGGTAAGAAAAGAAAGATGATTAAAAAGGTGACAAATAAGGAGTTTGATGAGGAAGGGAGTCATGAAAATAAGTGGGCTTTCATTCACAATAGCGAACACGTGGACATACCCTAAATGTTGGTTAACAGAGACTGTGTGAAGAAGCTGTGGTCTATGTGCTTCATGGAATTCTGTGCAGCTGGAAAAAAATGACAAAATTGTGCCCTTTGTAAATACCTGGATGGAACTGGAGGGGATCCTGTTAACTGATGTAAGTCTGAACGAAAAAGAGAAATACAGGATGGTTTCACTCATATGTGGAATATAAAAGGACACGAAACAAGCAAGCAAACTCCAACAAAATTCGCAGGACACAAGACAGTGGCTGCCAGGGTGGTGGGAGAGGAGGGAAGGAGGGAAGGGCAGCAGAATTTCAGTGGCAAGCGTGGTATGAAATGCACGCAGCCCAAGGTGCCCTCTCAATAGCAAAAAATGCTTGTAGCAATGTAAACGAAAGAATCAAAATATTATATTGAAAAGTAAGTCGGGTGCGCCCTGGTGGACAGCGATTAGGTCAATCACTTCTGCAGTAGTGCAAGCCACATACATGATTTCGAGTCCCCAGCCTGGAGGCAATAACCAAGATGAGCAACTAAATAAGTGCTTCTTCCTTCTCTCTTCCTGCCTGCCTGCTTGCACCTTTCCTTAAAAAAAATGGGGGGAGGAGGTCTCGGTGCTGCAGGTGGGTACTGAGGAATAAGCAGTATTCAGAGAGCTGGAAAGGCAGGAGGGGTGTCCTGATTGGGACCCTCATGACCAGAGGAGTTCAGCCTGTTGACATGGGGTCCTTGAGCTCTGCCTGGAGCTGAAGACTGGGGGGCTGCCTGGCTGCCCAGCCTCTCAACGTGAGCATGCCCTACAGACTGGAAAGCACTGAAGACTCTGAGCTACACCCTGCAGGAGACTATGAGTCCCCCTCCGGCAGCCTGGACAGGACAGAAGGAGGGTCTGTAGGCTGGGAGGAAAGACTGCAGGCCAAGTGCTCCACCAGGAGGCAACCACAATAATGGAGGGCTGAAATGATAAAAGACCTGGACCTCTGGTGGAGGAAGGGGACAGGAAAAGAAAGAAAGAGAAAATCAAGGGATGTGAAGAGGGACACTTGAAAGGATGGTCTAGTTCCAGACTGGTTCCTAAGAAAGGTCAGTTAGAGAGAATGGAGACTTGAGCCTGAAACCTGGGCGACAAGTAGATAGAAAAAGGAAGGTGCTCATTGGCAAATCAGTGACCTATAGGACTAAGACTGCAATGCGTTTGGGTGTCAGGATTACTGAAAGCAGGCAGCCTTCCCTTTTACCTTCCTATATTTTCCCCACTCCCCTCTCAACATCACAACTCTGGTCCGGGTTAAATTTCTACAATTTGTAAACACATGTTGCTGGCTTAGTTTTTAACACAAAAGAGAATGTTTCATATATATATGTATATACGTGTATATATACACTATATATAGGCTCCATATATATGTATATGTGTGTGTATATATATCTATATCTATATATATAGTCTTGCAACTTGCTTTGACTAACTATATCATGGATATTTTTCAGTGTTATTGCATATAGGTTTTCCTCAATCTTAAACAGCTCTTTAGCAGTCCTTTGTTTGACATACAACCTTCATTTTACCGGTAATTCGTTGATAAACATTTATGTTACTTCCAAATATACCTTCTTATAACCAATGCTTCATTTAATGTAATGCTTACATACTTGAGTAAGTGTTGTTGAATAAAGTCCTAGAAGGAAAATTGCTGCGTCAAAGGATATGCACAATTTAGCATCACTTGATACATACTGTAAAATTACTCTCCAGATTATTTCTGGGATTTAATTCTTCCACTAACAGGTTAATGGAGACCTCCCTGTGGATGTCTGTGGCAATTTGTCAACCTGCTCTTCCTACAACTGCAATAAATACTAGTTTGCCCCATTGGAAGGGCTTATATTAGTCAATGGAATCCTAATGAATGAAGGGTTTCTTAATTAAAATAACCAGAAAGTCATTACTTATAAATATATAAACAAGTCGATTATATAGCAAGAGGCTGAATACTTCTAATAAGCATGTGTGGGTATTAAATTAACCATGGTTCACAAACCATCCATGGATGCATGGTTGATTGGAAATAACCACTTCGAGTTATTACCAGATTCCTCTTTGCCAACTGCCAAATGGTATTTTTGTTTGTTTAATTATTATGGTCTGGCACAACTCATCATACTCCCAAATACATGTTTGTGTCAGGTAGAGGTGTGGGTTTTTGAGTGGAAATTTAAAAAATTGAAATACTTAATGGGGGTTAGGAAACCAACTTTTTTCCTTTTTGATTCGACAGATATTTGTTGAACACATGCAACATACTAGCAAGGTACCTTATTGATTGCTTCAGAGGATAAATAGAAGAATAAAACCTGGTTCTTGTCCTCAGAGTGCCTATAGGGAACTGAGAGGAACATATGGTGAATATAAGAATAAATATACTGGTGTGCCCTGGTGCAGCAGTGGTTAGGCCAATAGAGCAAGCTACATACCCCTGAGTTGTGGGCCCAGAGGGAGAGGGAGGGGAAGGACCAGTTTGAACACCTGAATAAAAATAAATTAAAGATGCTCCTTCTTCCTCTCTACCTGCCTGCCTGCCTACTCACCTTCATTCCTGTCTGCACCTACCCTTTAAAAAAAAAAGTTTGTGTTATCCAAAATTTGTGGATGAGATTGCGTAGGTAAACTGGACATAGGGAAATCATTTTCAGCAGATTCCCAGAGCTGGAGGAGCATGACTGTGTTCACAAAATAAAGAAGTTCAGAATAGTACAAGTGGGAATGTGAACAACTAAATAAAAAATAAAATTGAATGTGTCTTTGTCTTCTCCCTGCCTGTCTGCCTCCTCACCGTCATTTCTACCTGTACCTTTTCTTAAAAAAAAAAAAAAAGAAAGAAAGAAAGAAAGGAGGGGAAACAAAATAAAATGAAAATGACAGATAATCTCCACCTTGACTCATCCCCTTCTCTTCTGTGACTTCAGCTTTGTTGCCGTAGCCCAAAACTTTATTTTAATTCTATCAGTTTATTTGCTTTATGTCTCCATATTTCAAATATAGGTGAGATCATCCAATATTTATCTTTTCCTTTTGAGTTACCTCACTTTGCAAAATACCCTCAAGTTCTCTTCATATTGCTACGAATGGCAATATTTCACTTGTTATGGCTGAGTAGCATTTCATCATGCACACGCATGTACGTGTGTGTATGTGTATGTGTGTGTGAAGTTTCTTTAGCCATTCATCTATCTTGGCTATTGTAAATAGTGCCACCCTAAACAAAAGGGTGCATACATATTTTAGAATTAACAATTTCATATGCTTCCGGTATAGACAGAGAAGAAGATTGCTGGGATCATGCAGTAGCTCTATTTTATTTTTTGCAAAATCTCCATACTGTTTTCCAAAGTGACTACACCAACCTACACTCTCACCAACAGTATATGAGGTTTCTCTTCTGTCCACACCCTCTCCAACAGTTATTGTCTCTGGTATTTATGATACAGGCCATTCTCACTGGTATATTTTGGTTTTGATTTGCATTTCTCTAATAATACATGATGAGGGATTTTTTTTTTTTTTTGGCGTGCTTTTTGGCTATCTGTCTTATCTCATTGGATTGTATGAGTTCTTTAAATATCTTGAATATTAATTCCTAATGATGTGTAAGTATCTTCTCCCATTCAGTAGTGTATCTTTTTGTTCTGATGATAGTTTCTTTCATATGCAACAGTTTTTCAGTTTGACATAATCTGAATCATTTGTTTTTTTCTTTATTTCCCTTGCTGTTGAAGTTGAGCCCCCAAAGCTATCTGTAAGGACAATACCACAAAGTGTGCTTTATGTTTTATTCAATATATTGAATAGTTTATAATATTATTTCAAGGTCTAATTCATTTTGAGTTGATTTTTGTGTATGGTGTTAGGAAGTGCTCTAGTTTTTGTTTTGTTTTGTATTTTTGCATGTGGCTGTCCATTTTCCTCAGCACTGCTTATTGAAAGGCTTTCTCCACTTCCTGTTCTTGGCACCTAAGTCATAAATTAACTGACTATATATGTATAGATGAGTTTATTTCAGCGCTCTCTATTCTATTTCGTCAATCTGTGTGTCTGTTCTTACTCTAATACCATATTGTTTTAATTATTGTCACTTTATAGTATATTTAAAGTCAGTAAATATAATTCCTTAAATTTTCTGCCTTTTACTTAGAAATACTTTAACTATTCCAGGCCTTTTTTAGTTTCATGCAACTTTTAGTGTTATCTGTTTTATTAACTTGAAAAATGATATTGAAATTTCAATCAGGATTGTATTAAATATGAAAATCGCTTTAGGTAAGTTGGCCATTTGGACAACGTTAATTCCTCTTATAATGAGCATGGAATAATTTTTCATCTCTTCTAATAATGTCTTATAAGTTTTGTTGTATGCATCTTTCATCTCCATTGTTAAATTTATTCTTAGGTCGTATATTCTTTCCGATGTAATTGCAATTGGTATCACTTTCTTATTTTCTTTTACTCATATTCATTTGCATATAAAATGCATATAAATTAGTTTGTAATCAGCCACTTTGCTATACTAGTTCTTAATTCTAATTATTTTTAATGGAGTCTCTTGGAGTTTCTATGAATGTTATGATGCTATTTGCAAATACTGATAATTTCATTTCTTTTGAAATTTAAGATCATTTTTAACCCCTGTGAATTGCTCTGGCTAAGACCTCCAGTCCTGTATTAAATAATAATAGCGAGAGTAAGAACTCTTGTCTTGTTCTTGATTTTAGGGGAAAGACTTTTGATTGTTCACTGTTGAGTAGGATATTAGCAGTAGGTTCACCTGTCCTTTTTGAGTCAGGAAGAGGAGCATATTTAATAAAAGATTGGCAAAGACTACATTTCATATTGCTTTCTTCAATTAATTAATCTTCTAAATAAAAATAGTTCAACCTTTTATTCGTTTAATAAACACTTTTTGAATGTTTCTACAAATGTAAAATTACTAAATATATTTAAATTATCTTCTAAGTTTAAATAAGCTATTTATCTCTTATATTAATTTGCCTGATAACTACAATGAGAATATTTTTCTGTCTTTCACCTAGTTTTGTGGAGAAATAAAAAGCTCTGATTACTGAGGTTGTTGGTGGGTTCTGTCCATGACACAAGTGCAGACTTTTTTAGTAAACATAACATCATTGTAGGAAAATGAAATATAAATTTTTTCCAGCCATTTTTAAAAGTAGAGTCAGATTTTTCACTATTGGGGCTGAAATGTGCAATTTAACTGCATTTCAGTAGGTTATGTGAAAGTGCTTTGGAAATTTTAAAAGCAGTATCCAAATGCAAGCTATTGTTACTGTTACTGATTTGCATTGTGGAAGCCTGGATATCTATATCATATTGCCTTTATTTCTTCTTTAAATAACTTTGGACTTTGTGCCTTGCTATAAAATATTGTTTCCGCATAAAAAATAAACATACATATGAATAAATCCAAAATAAGAGTTAAGTATATTCATTGTAATCAGAATAATAAACATGCAGTTTTTAAGAATAAAAGTTGATGAGTACAATTCCTACTCTGAACTGTAGTGAATTAAATAAAATAAGTGCTGCATGTTCAGACTCTTTGATTTGACACTTAACTCAAAGTCATACAGAGGGAAGAAATGACATAGTGGTGAACTTAGTATATCATATACATATATTGTTTACTATGATGTCTACCTTAAACCTATTTCATGTCATATTGCAACATACTTCAATAAAATCAATTTAAAAAGCACAAAGTCATACATTCAGTATGATGCATGCATGTGTTGGTGTGTTTAAGTATTATGTGGCTGTTTAAAGGCATGCTAGAACTTTTGTGCCAAAAATCAAAAGCACATAGAATGTAATGCTTCATAAAAACTTAATGCTTAATAATAACACAAGGACAATAATGAAACAAATTTGAAATTTATCTCAGAACAGCAATTTTTTTACTTAAGTTATAAAAATAACAGCTCGCATTTGTTAAGCACTTACTATTTCTAAAAATGTTTTATTATTTCTTTTGTTTCCATTGCTATATTCATTTTAGGATATTGAATGGCATCTCAGTCTGTGCATTTCACAATGTACTCCCCAGCAGAGTTCAGTGCCCTCCACCCACCTTGTTAATGCCTTCTTTCCCTATTTCAGCCCTGCCCCTACCTCCCATCTCTCCCCCTGGTGAGCACAATCTTGCTTCCTATGAATTTTGTTGTGAACAGTCTGTTTCATATCTTTATATTCCACATATGAGTGAAACCATCCTGTACTTCTCTTTTTCGATTTCTGTATGTTAAGTACACCTTCTCTCCAAAGATGCTGAAAGGTACCTTAGTGATCAGGCCTCCAGTTTACTGCATTTAGTTCATACTCCTGTTTTTTGTCCTTGCACATTTTCCATCCCGCTCCACTTTTCATCAAATCAAACATAAAAACTCAGGTTTAACTGCTTCTTTGGGTGTTCATTTCTTCATGAAGACTCCTGTGTCACATAAAACTTAAATTTAATGCAAGTGTATGCTTTCCTCTTGTTGATTTCTTTTATTCCAGGGGCCCAGTCTATAATTTAGAAGGTAGAGGAAAAAATATCTCCCTTCACATACACCATATGCGGACAATGGAAGCGTTGCACACAACAAGAAAATGAGCACCCAAATTTTCTGGGCAAAAGACTGCAGGAAGGACCCAGAGAGGCAGAGATTTATCAGGAAGAGTAATCAGGTAAAGTGGTATGTGAATGCCTGGGCACATCTATGCCTTGCATACCAAAGACCCTTAGACCACTGCCGAGTCTCAGAGTAGCTGTTGATCCAAATAATACCATAGACACACTGCAAACTGCACTGACATTGGAACAGCAGTCCGTAGAAGTGGAATTGGAACTTGGGTCTGAACATAACCAGGTCTATTACCTTCTAAAGCAAAACCAAAGCAACGCAAAAAAGAAAACAGACTCAAACCACAACATTTTCCTTAGAAATCAAACAAAACCCAGAGTCTCATAATATAATATACAAAGCTGCAGGATGCAATCCAATATTTCTCACCATAAGACAAATCAGGATCCTCAATTTGTAAGGGGAAAAAAAAAAGCAAAATGGTCATTAAATTGCAATTCTAAGACAGCAGATGTTGGAACCATGACAAATTCTTTGAAGTATCAATTATAACCCGTGGTTCAATAAATGAGGGCAAATACCCTGTGCCTCTGTGCCTTCCTCTTTTTTCTGCCTTCAATGGTTTTAATTAAGCATTTTATGTGATTCTGTTTTCTCTCCGCTCTTATTATATCAATTATGCTTCTTTTTTTGCTTTTTTAGTGATTGCCTTAGAGTTTGCAATAGATGTGTACAGCAAATCCAATTTCCAAATAACACACTACCACACCTTAGGTAGTGTAAGTGCCATTTAGCAGAATATTTCCAAGTTCTCCCTCTCCTTTTTTATAGAATTCAGTCATTCATTATACTTATCCGTAAGCTGTAAGACAGAGAGAGAGAGAGAACAGGAGACAGAGAGAGAAAGAGAGAGAGAAAGAGAGAGAGAGAGAGAGAGAGAGAGAGAGAGAGAGAGAGAGACAGAGAGCGAGTGCTGCATAGTGTTAGAGTTTCTACATTTGACTTGAAGTGGTAAAATATTTAATTAAAAATTTTTCATTGTGTAATTTTTATAATCATTTTATTTTATTTTTTTTCTTTTGATTGCATTGCTATATGCTATATTCATTTTAGGATGTTGAAATCGCACCCTAGTCTTTTTGTCTTCCACCTCACACCCACCACCAGAGTTCTAGTGCCCTTTCACCACCTTGTTCCTCCTTCCTGCCTCCCTCCCTGGCCCCCCTGCCCCCACTCCCCGTAGCCAGTCTTGTGTCCTGTGAATTTTGAGATTTATCTGCACTCCTATGTTCATAGCAGCACAGTTCACAGTAGCTCAGACATGGAGATAACCTAAATGCCCGGCAACAGACAATTAGACAAAGAAACTGAGGTCTATATACGCAATAGTTCTATACAGCTATTAAAAAAGAGGAACCCATGCCCTTTGCAACAATTTTGATGGATAATGTTTAGCTAAATAAGTCAGAAAGGAACAAAGAAGCACAGTATGGTTTTATTCATGTGTGGAATATAAAGAAACAAAACAATGAGCAGAAGTGGTAAAATACTGGTACTAGGTGTGCTCTGGTGGAATAGCAGTTAAGGCAAATCGCCTCTGAAGGAGTACAGGCCACATACCCCTGGGTTCGAGTCCTAGTTCCAGGGAGGAAACAACCAGTGTGGACAACTCAATAAAAAAATAAATGCAGTGCTTCTTCCTCCTAGCTCGTCCTGCCTGCCTGCCTACTCAACTGCATTCCTGTTTGCACCTGTCTTGTTAAAAAAGAAAATATAACACCATTAAAAAATATTGATAGGATTGTGCTAAGCTAAATATGTATTTGGTAATCCCTATAGTAACTACTTAAATCATTATGCAAAGAGATAGCGCTATAAATGTAATGAATGCATTAAAATACTGATCAATATTAACATAATTGATTGCTTGATATATTTGAATTAATATAATCCAAAAGAAGATAGGTAGGGAAAACTGAGAGGCATGACAAAGGGAACATAGAAACTAAATAATAAAATAGTAGACCTAAATATAAACATGTCAGTAAATAATGTAAATAGACTCAATGCACCAGTCAAAATATGTCAATTACCAGAATAGATTTTTAAAACGATTCTCTGGTATGCGCTTTACAAGAAAATTTCTCTAAATATGATGAAATAGGCTAGATAAGGTAAAGGATGGGGAAAGCTATATATCATGCAGTCACTAATCAAAAGAAACTTGGAGTGGTCATATTCAAATCAGATGAAATAGACGTCTGAGCAAGGACAATTTCTAAGGATAAAGAGTAATTATAAAATGATGAGTCCTATCATCAAGAAGACAAAAAAAGCCTTAATGTACATAAAACTAAAACAGAATTTCAAAGAACATAAAGCAAAACTGATAGAACTGAAAGGAGAAATGGGCAAAACCACAATTTTAGTGAAAGACTTAACCATTCCCGTCTCAGTAATGACAGAATAAAGTTGACATATTATCAACAAGGAAGCAGAATAACAACAGCATCAGCAAGCAACAGTCTCTAATTGACATTTCTCTACCCTTTTCTATAGCAAATGAAACATTCACCAAAACAGAACAAATCGTGGGTCATAAAACATGTCTTAACAAGCGTAAAATAATTGAAATAATACATTGTTGCCTGACCTTCATGGAATTCAATGAGAAATCAATAGCATTAAGATAGTTGAAAAATTTCCAAGAAATTAGAAACCATATGATAAGTAGAAAGTTTTAGGGAAAATGAGAAAACAATTGAGGATAAAAGTAAAAACATGAGCTACCAGAACCTATAGGAGGCAGTATAAGCAGTATTAAAAGGCAAGTTCACAGCACGACAGGCTTATATCAAGAAACAAGAATAATATTAACTGAACAATCTAACCTTATACCTAAAAGAATAAGTGAAACCTAAGTTAGTTGAAGAAAGTAAATAATAAAAATTAGAGTGGAAATAAAATATAAATCAAAAACTATACAAAATATCAGTGAAACCAAGAAAGTATCAATGAAACTTTTAGTTGGGCTCATTAAGGAAAAAAAAGAGACAACTCGACTAACTAGAATCAGAAATCAAAAAGGAGAAGTTACAACAGATATAACAGAAATACAAAGGATCATAAGAGACTATTATGAAAATCTACATGACAAATTGACTAAAAGAGATAGACACATTTTTAGAATTATATAGTATCTCAAGATTAAAGCAGGAAGAAACGGTAAAGCTAAATAGACCTAATCATAAGCATTGAGATTGAAACAGTACCAAAGTTCTTTAAAAAAAGCTTTACTGAGTTTTGCCAGAGTGTCAAACATTTTATCCTTGTTTTACTCTTTCAAAAAAATGAATAAGAGGGAATGCTTCCTTCCAAGCACATTCTATTAAATTATATGAAGTCAATATTACTCTGATACTAAAAGTACATGAATACATCACACAAAAAAAGAAAAATATAGACCAACAGCTCTGCTGAAGATAGACGCAAAAATCTTCAACAAAATAATGACAAATTGAATGAACAGTACACATAGAGATTGTACATTACGACCAAAAGGGATTTATGCTAGGGATGCAAGTTTGGTTCAACAGATATAAATCAATTAATGTAATACACTACATTAACAAAAGGGATTACTCAAATCATATATTTCAATAGATTCAATAAAGCATTTGACAAGATCCAGAACCATTTATTATAAAAAGTCTCAATAAAATGGGAATATAAGGACATTATTATTATTTTTAAACTTTTTTTTTTTTAAAGGAAAGGTCCAAGCAGGAATGAAAGTGAGTTGGCAGGTAGGCAGGAAGAGAGAGAAGAAGCATGTTATTTATTTTTATTTAGTTCACACTGGTTGTTTCCATACTTGAGTGACAATGATAGATTAGATACAGCCAGAGGTCAAATTCATGGTCAGCACAGCTACAAGTTCCCATTAGAGCCACATAGACCTCTGGGCAGCCAGTGAGAAATGTCTCCATGTGACTGGGGCGGTCACAGATTCCATCGTACTGTCATTTACGGTGAAGCTCAGGACAGTGGGGCTGACTGCCGTCCAAAGTGCAAGCCGCCTTGGCAGGCCTCTGTCGAACACTGAAGTGGCGCACCAGTTGGACAATGTTACTGGAGATATCGTTGAGGTAAGAGATGGACAGGAAGGTGTCTAAATCGGTGCTGTGGAACTGGCTACTGGCCTTCATGATCAGCTGCCAAAGTCCTGGAAGTTCTGCTCCTTGACCCAATGGTTCATCACCATATTCTGACACCATGTGTAAACCTGAGCAGAGAGCTCGTCCTCATCTCTGTGCCCACAGCACTTACCACAGGATGACGATGAGGATGTCTTCTGCAGCATCATGGATAACAATAATCCTCCAACACTACCAGGCCAGGTGGCGCATCTTCCTCAGGCAGGTCTGGAGGCGCCCCTGTCCCACAACCTCCTCCAGACCCTTCAGTCAAGTGAAGTCCTTGCTGATGGTAACTATCATGGTTTGCACCAGGTCCTGGTGCAAACTGACACTCAGAGAGGAGGTGACAGGCGAAATCGGCTCCTCATCTCACTTTCCCAAGTACTTGGGGAACTTCACGTTGACCAGCTTGGTATAGGTCACAGTCACGAGTGTCTTCTCTTAGGCTATGACCCAAGACACATGTACCCAGAGACACCTACCCACAGTCCAAGGGTTAACTTTTTCTTTTCTTTTCTTTTCTTTCTTTCTTTCTTTCTTTCTTTCTTTCTTTCTTTCTTTCTTTCTTTCTTTCTTTCTTTCTTTCTTTCTTTCTTTCTTTCTTCCTTCTTCCTTCATTTCTATTTCTCTCTCTTTCTTTCTTTTAAAAGAAAAGTGCAGGCAGGAATGAAGGCAAGTAGGTAGGCAGGCAGGAGGAAGCATTTATTTTATCTAATAATTGTTCATCTTG
>RJWH01009461.1:0-22517 GCA_004363575.1 Solenodon paradoxus | reverse complement strand
CCAGAGCAGCTGTCCTCCTCAGCCCTCCTCCTCTCTAACCTCCAACCCTGAGCCCTGACCACCTCCTCCATGCAGGTCAGAACTACAGGATAACTCTGCCAAAGAACTGGCCCACCCTCCAACACATGGGTCCCCATAAGAAATTGTCTCAGAACACCCTGGGGGGTAACCATGCTGGTGGCAGCTCCCAGCTCAGACCTGGATCCCACCCAGGGAGAAGGTGAGCCCCCACCAGCTGCCCCAGGTTCACACACAGCAACCAGTGGGATTTCCTAGGTCTGAGAACCCACCTCCAAACCCGGATAGGGCCCCAAGAGTAGTAGGCAGGAGCAGGTTGACTCAAGACCCACCCCGCTTAATTGCTCATCATCCCATACACCCCCAGCCTGCTTCAGCCACTTGCCCCAAGTGGAGTGCAGGAGGAAACCAGACTTACTACCTCCATTCCCATCCACGCCCAACCACATCAATATACCCTCCCTCTTCCAAGGTGGAGTCCAGTCTGACAGATATTTCTGCCTTAAAGCCTTGCAAAGGTCAGAGTTTCGTCCTGTCAGTACCAGATCTTCCAGCTAACCTGCATGAATGCCAGAATTATCTAACAAGGAACTAAAATGCAGTCATCATAAAAATGCTTGACTGAGTATTCATGGATTCTTGGAATAATTAAAAAATTAGAAATTCTCAGCAAATAAATAGATATAAAGAGAAGCCAAATAGAAATTATAGAACCAAAATATACAATAACCCAAAATTTAAAAGTCAGTGAATTGGTTATTGAAAATGAGCAAGACAGCAGAAAGAATAAGAAACTTTAAAGATAGTCTAAAGTATCTAGCCTGAAGAAGAGAAAGAAAATTGACTGAGGGCAATTTCCAGCCAAATGCTAGTATAGGAAGAAATTACTCACCTGCTTCCACAGGCAGAATAAGTTCACAACTAAATTTGGATTCATCTACCCAGAAGCAGACCTGATATGTAGACAAACCGAGCTTCCAGAGCAGAGGATATAAAGGTAGCACCCAGGCAGATTAGACATCTAGAGAAGCACTGCACCCAGCGGCAGTGAGGAGCAATCAGGAGATCTCTAAGATGCAGAACTATTTTCAGGAGAGCACAGGGAAGGCTGTACCCAACACCTTGAATGCCAACCCTTGCATCCAGCAAGTGTAAGCAAGCTCTGGGAACCCTTGCATAGAGGGCCAGAGGGAAATAAGACCTAGGGGAAGGAACCCTGAGCACCTTCCTTAACATGTCTGCCTGAGAACCAAGAGTCTTTTTAGGGACTTTCCCCAGGTATGAATCACTGGCAAGTGCCATCTGGGCAACCTCTTATAACCTTGTTAATAGTGGTGCTGGAGGATGACATCTTGGAAAACATGTTCCACATTACTAGAGCCTGTGGCTGAATCCCTGCTGAGAGTTACACCCATCCCTGCAAAGTAGATGAGCTAGATAAGCGCTATGTAACAGCAATAAAGTAGGTCCACCCATAGCAAACAGGCAGCTCTGACCCCTGCCAGCTCCCGCCTGTCTGCCAAAAACTGGCCATACCCCTACAGGCTATAAGCTTCCTAGTGAACCTTCTGAAGCTTAACCAGCTAACAAATGGCCCGCCTCTCCAAAAATAAGCAGTCTGTGTACCTACCACTACCACAGTCAGTGCCACTGCAAATGAGGCCGGTCCTGAAAATCACTGCCTCCTCCTAGTGTGGCTGCTCCTGCTCCTGCTGCTGCCACCACCACTGCCACAACCCCCAGCCTCACATGCCACTACCATCAGCCCTGTACACCACTGCCACTACTGCCACCACTACTGCTGTTGCTGCAGACCACCGATGCATGCCACTGCCCTGCTGTACCATTGAAGTCATTGTAGCAGGAAGTCTAGTCAACCTACATGCAGTTGCTGGTCCCACGTGTCACTGCCACTAGCAGCCTATCTAGCAGAACCTCTCACAACTCAGTGGGCCCTGTGAGGCTCATTTGCATCTAACATAGGCAACCTAACAAGTTAGCAGTCAGACCAAACCTCACAGTCATCAAACAGGTCTGTGTACAAGCACATAATCCCACCCATTGCAAATGTGTGTGCTACATGAGTAAAGGATCAGCATCCCCATTCACCTGCTACAGTGCTGCACAGCACTGCTGAGTGTGATTTACAGCGCCACACATTCAACTCATGCAACCACATGGCAAAGTTGGACCTACAGCACCGCAAACTCAGCACACCATAATCAAGGGCCTCAGCCAAGCTCAGCCAACATGCCACGGACTGGCTGGGCTGACATTTCTGCTGACTGTGCTATTCTGATGCAACAAGCAGGTGAGTGCAGCCCACAAACTGAACACTCCTTTGAGTGAGCATCTCAGGAATCTAGGACGGACTGCACTCCTGGACCTCATGGCACATCACCCACATAAAATTAAGCCAATAGGACTAAAAAAGGTAGTGGAGTTTCCTAAAAGACAGAAGCAAACAGAGAAATGGGAAAAAATGGAGAAACAGAAGGACATGCCCCCAAAGGAGATAAACGAATTATCTGAGGAAGAGTTCCAAGTAATGACTATAAAGAAGCTCACCAATCTCAAAAGAAAAATGGATTTCATTGAAAATTTAAGAAAATAAATCAAACAGAAGCTTCATAGCTAAAGAACACGATGACATAACTGAAAAACATGATAAGGGAGTCCAAAAGTATATTGGATGAAACAGAGGAACAGATAAGTGAGTTGGAAGACAAAACAACAGAATTCATCCAGACAGAACAGCAAAACAAATTTAAAGTAATCGAAATAAGAGAAGATAATGTTTTCTCAGTATAATGGAACTAAATTACAAATCAAAAGCAGGAAGAAAATAGGAAAATCTCTAAACAAGTAGAAATGAAACAACTCACATCTTAGAAAACACCAAAGGAAATAAAAAACAGATGAATAAAAAAATAAAATACAACATAGCAAATATGCTAAAGCAGTACTGAGAAATTTACAGTATTTAATGTCCACATTATAAATGAGAAATGGCCTCAAATCAATACTCTAATTTCCTACCTCAAAAAACTAGAAAAAAGAGAGTGACGTCACATCATAATTAACATTTCCAAACTTCCCCACCTAAGAACATCCAGAAATCAACTATATTTACTGGTAGTTCATAGTGGCTCTACCTCAAAGGATAGAGTCAGTCCAGGTGCTTATTTTGAAGGTGGGTAAAAGCAGAACAAGCAGGGTAGAGAGGTCTGGATGGATTCGAGAGCTCCAGGCAGGACTGGCAGAGCCACAATTATTGGAGAGGTAACTAAGGGGCAGGGGCCAAACAGGAAGAGGTTTGAATGGCTCCAGCAGCAAGTGGATCAGAGGAAAGGACTGGGGAAGCGGGCAACACAGAGAGTCAACCAGGCCATGCAAATGCCTGGTTGACAGCAGCCACAGCCATAGTAACTTAAGTGAAGAAGGACAACAGAGTAGGCAGGACATCTAACACAGCTACATGCAGTTGAGCTGAGAAAGGGCATGCAAGGAGATCTCATCCAGACCTGGAGTGTGCTAAAGTGCTCTTTCAGAGTAAAGTGCTACAAAGACCATGAACTCTGAGATCAGTACAAGAATCACTAGATTTGACAAAATAAGTATGGACAAAGTAGTACCGAAGGACCTCCCCACACACCCTTTCCCACACCATTGAGCTTAGACCTGTGGACAGAGATACACCTCAGGACACAAATGAGAGCCAGGTCAAGTCACAGGGTAAGGAGGCAGAAGGGGCTGTGGTGATTGAGAAGGAATTTCCCCCTATAAACTGTAAAGTTCTTTCTCCCTGTAAAGAATTTTTGCCCTTTAAAGACTATACACAGGAAGCCTGCCTTTTAGACCCCTCCCCCAATCTTTGAGAGCCAGGTAAACAACAGAGAAAGAAAATTAAAATCACAGCACCAAACACAGGGCAGAGAAAGCAAGTTTTGCCAAAACCCCAAAACAACAACAAAAATAAAACCAACAAAGCATGAGTGACTCAAAAAGAGGAAGAAACTAGGATCTCCACAGAGAACAAATGTAAAGACACTGAATAGGACAAGGAATTCAGAGTGGCAATAACGAAAAAAAACTGAAAAAAATGACAAGCTATACAACTAACTACCCAAAGGCACATCCCAGACCTCAGAAAAGAAGTGACTATTTCATCAAATAGACTCTCAAGCATCAACCCAATACCAACTCTAGGGCTTCAACAATTCTGATGAGTGCTGAAAAGAAGCAAAAAAGAACTGCTAGATAGGAAAAGCAAAGTCAATAAATTGAAGATAAAAATGGAGTTTCATAAACAGGCCTAATCTTGCAAAGAAATAAATACTAGAACTTGAAAACAAAAATACAGAGGCAAATGCCATTGAAAAGAGAAACAAGATTAAGGAAAAGCAAAGAAACTTTGTGAGACCTATCAGATACCATGAGAAGAGCAAATAGAAGGATAATGGGTATCCCTGAAAGTGAGAAGAGAGAAAAGAGCAGAAATTGTGTTTACAGAATAGCAGTGACCCATTCCTGTCACAAATAACTACAGAAGCCCAAGAAGACAATGGACCACCCAAATTCCTATATTCGAAAAGGTCTACAACAAGACAAATACTAGTAAGACTATCAAAAGCTGATGATAAAGAGAAAAATATTAAAGTATATGAGGAAAACAATAAACACAACTCTACAAAGGCACACCCATTAGGCTAAAAAATAACAGCCCAGAATACCGTGCAAAATTATCATTCAAATATGAAGAGGTGATAAAAGTTAATGGAAATTTTAACCATCATACAAACATTTCAAGAAAGGTTAAAAGGAGTCAGGTGATTCCAAGAGGGCAGATTTAAGTTCTTGAGCTCACCTCCTCCTCACAGACAACAAAATAGGACCCATTTAAAATCTATAACATTTCAAAAGGGACTGGGACCAGCAACTCCACAAAGAGAAAGGATACATACCTTCATAAATAGTAGGAGAAGCTGATCTGTCTAGGTGTCATGCCACACTGTTCAGAGACGAGCAATATGGACACTGCCTGGAGCTGAAGGACCTGACCCCTCAGCAGGTACCCACATACCTATAAAATGGCTTTCAGTCATTGAACCAAACACCTTGACAGAGATGTTAAAAAGGGATAGCCTCCTTGTGAACAAAGTCATGACTTCTGAGTGATGTGGGCACTGCAGACTGAGAAAGGACCAAGGGAGAAAAGCTCACCCACTCTGCATTAGCACACATGAACTGAAATATTTGTGGTCACGGTTGTGGTTCCCAGGGCTACTGGAGACAGATAACCAGTTCCACTACTGTATAGATAGCTGAGTGATTCAAAGCAAAGAACACCCATATTCTGGCTCTCTCACAGATCACTTGAGTGGCTCATTGAAAAAGAAAATTCTGTCTGCCTAGGGTTAATGCTAAACAGCTTCGGTATCAACTTAATACTTACTAGAGTTTCCACTCTCAGGCTTCAGAGCTTGTTTGCTGCCCCCTTCTGGGACTGCTGCTCTTCTGGAGGACTGAGGGATTTTCACAGAGGAGTGTGCCTTGCTACAAGCAGTTCCTGGTTCTCTGTCTTGAGTGTCCTTTGTTTGGACTGTGGCTTGCTTGTGGACTGGGTGCACAACTCTTGGGTACCTGTCCTCATGCCTTATTGTTTATGCCTGTGACTCAGGAAAATCTCTGCATTCCTTATCCTAACTCCAGGCTTGAAAAATAGACACTCAAGCATCAACCCAATACCAACTCTAGGGCTTCAACAATTCTGATGAGTGCTGAAACCAAAATTAAAGAAAGCCCGGCATTCCAGAATAACACCCCAGCCTATATTCTTCTACAAGAAAATGCAACAAAAGTCTTTTATATCAGGGAAGACTAACCCATAGAAGTAAATGCCAAACAGATAGAATGCCAAACAGAAGAGACAGATAAATGTATGTGAAATGATGGACCAAAACAAAACTCCAGGGGAATATATGAATGCAACAGACTTAGGAAAACTACTGAAGACTTGAAAGTAAGAGTTTTAATGATAATAACTAAATTAAAGAAAACAATGGAGGAACAAAAAGAGAAGTACAGCAAAGAAAAGATATGAGGCAGCTCAAAAATAATTCAAGGAGATAAAGAATAGCATAGCTGAACTAAAGAACACAATAGAGGGGTCAACAATAGGCTGGAAGAAGCCTCCAACAGAATTAGTGATAGGACAGTGGAATCAAGTGCAGTCAAGGAGACCAACAAAGAGAAAAAAGAATTAAAAGAAATGAATGCAAGCATGAGAACTATGGGATAAAATCAAGCAGGGCAACATGTTCATCATAGAGGTCCCAGCAGGAGAAAAGGGAGAAAAATAGGCAGAGATCATATTTGAATAAATAATAGCTGAAAATCTCCCTAACCTGAGGAAGGAACCAGACCTCAAGACACAGGAAACTCAGAGAATTCCAAACAAAAGAAACCTAAACATACACACACCAAGACATATTGTCATTAAAAAGATAAGAATGCAAGATAAAGAGAGAATCTTGGAATTTAGAAGAGATGACAGCAGCTGAGGTCAATCCCTGAATGCCAGCTGGGGAAGGCACAGGAAGGATCCCTGGTGCTTCAGCTCCTCACTGGGGGCAACCATAGCACTTGGGAGAACTCATGGAGGAGCTTCGAGCTTTGGAGATGGGTTGGTGGGTGTGGGAGGTATGTGGATCTTTTGTGGAGTCAGCAGCGGCAGCTACAGTGGTTTTGTCTTTTGGCTCCAGCAGAAGGTGGCTCCAGACACAGTTGGTAGGCTGGCAGGATGGCAAGCTATGGTTGTTGAGCAAGGGGGAACAAGGGTTGCTGACTATACAGATACTTGACTTGGAAGAAGCTCAAAAGAATCTCAAAAAGATAAGCTTTGGCATAACACAGCAGGGAGTACAGAGGAAGAGACAGTGTTCCTCACTACCTACACCTTCTACTGAGGTTTCAGCAGAGGGACATCTGAGTGGCATAGTCCATGGACTGCTGGACCCAGTTCTAGTGGCTTGGAGAGGAAGGCAGGCCTGATTATTGCCAGCAGAAACAAGTGTCCCCACCCCCAGCCAGTAGGCAATGGCTGCCCTGCTCCCCCACCTATGCATCCCTCCTCCACCCAGCATCCATTCTACTCTATGACAGAGCAAAAAGTACACCATAGGAGCCTGTAAGTCTATAAAACAAAACAAGAGCTCCCCTGACAGAAAGAAAATAAAACTAGCAGCTCATCAACAAGGACCCACACCATAGGGGGAAAAAAGTGACAACACTTTGAAACCTCAAGATATTATGGACACACAAGAAAGTAACAGTTCATCAGAAACCAATTTCAAATACATGGAGGAATTGTTCTTTTTTATAAGTTTTTTTAATGGAAAGTTTACATATAATTGTGGATTACATCGGGGCACTAACTGTAAAGGGTTTGAGAACTCTAAAATGTACCCTGGGAATGAGAGCTGAGTATCAAAGGAAGAAACATGTTGAAAAGATGGAACCTCTCCCTAAGGTTGGGATTCTTGTCATTTGAAGAAGGTATAATTGTTGTCCATTGGTGGTGAAGAAAGTCACTGTGTTGTCTTGGGTCAGGACTAGTTCATGGAAAGTACACAGAAGCTGGCAGGCAAGAAAGGGACAGTTCCACCCGGTTGTTGATCAGTTGTACTGATGAACAAGGACTAGAAACAAGAAACTTTGCTGGAGGTTTTAATTTGACCAAGGCTGGCAGGTGACACCCCCTGTGGTGTATTTTCTGTCTTATTGTTTTTCTGTGGGGTTTCTTTATGCTTTATAGAGCAGCCTTTAATATTTTTTGCAAAGCTGGTTTTGTGGTGAACTTCTTTAACTTTTGCTTGTCAGAAAAGGTTTTTATCATTCCTTCAGTTCTGAATGATAATCTTGCATGATATAGTATCCTAGGTTGAATAGCCTTTTCTTTCAGCACTTTGAATATATTGCGCCATTCCCTTCTGGCCTGTAGAATTTCAGTGAAGAAGTCCGCTGACACATTTATGGGGGCCCCTCTGTATGTGACACGTTTTTCTCTGGCTGCTTTTAATAGTCTTTCTTTAGCTTGTATTTTTTGACATATTTATGATGATGTGTCTAGATGTATTTCTGTTTGGGTTTCTTTTATTATTTGAATTTCCTAGATCTGGAGTCTTGCTTCATTCTTCAAATTGGGGAAGTTTTCATCTATTATTTCTTCAAATATGGTTTCTGCCCCCTTTTCTTTCTCTTCCTCTGGGATCCCTATGATGCTAAAGTTGTTCCTTTTGATGTTATCCCAGAGATCTTGAATGCTATCTTTGGTTCTTTGAATTTTTTTTTTATCTCTTTGCTGGTTTGTTTGACTGAGTTCCTCTGTCCTGTCTTCCCAATCACCGGTTCTATTGGAAGCTTCATCCACCCTATTGTTGAGTCCCTCTGTTGAGTTCTTTAACTCAGCCATCATGTCTCTTACCTGTTTGATGTCTTGTTTTAATTCTTCTCTTTGCTTCCTGACATTCTTGTTTATTGCCTCTACTGATTCGTGGATTCCCATGAGTATGTTAATCACCACTACCTTAAATTCCTCATCAGGTAATTTACATATGTCTGCTGTATTCAGATTTCCCCCTTGGTTTTTTATTGGATATATCATTTCATGTGTATTTCTCTGTGTCTTTGCTCTATCCAGCATTCTGTTTGTATTTCTGAGGGTTCGGTTTCCCTGGCATTGCGTAGGTTTGACTTTACCAGGTTGCAGTTTCATCTCTACCCACAAGGTGGCACTATCGGGTAGCATTGAGGCTTGAGACTGTAATTCAGGGGGTGGGGCATCTGATGGGCAGGATTTATGGTGGGCAGATGTACAGTGGGCGGCATTTTCGCTTGGTGGATCCCACACTCTGGCATGAAATTGTTATGGGAGAAGTTTGAGCTCTTTGGCTGATTTCTGTTTATGACTGTGTCCAGCGCAATTCCACCATGTGGGCTCCAGCTCAGCTCCCAGTGTGCTGGCTCTCCTTTCACCCCCTTCCAAGTAGGCCCTCCATGGTTCTGCATCTCAGCCCCGCTGGGCCTGCCTCTTGCTGCCTCAGCAGCTGGTCCCGAAATCCCTAGCCTCCACCCCACCATGTGTCCAGAGACTCCCGAGCTCTGTTCTAAATCCAAATCTGTGGCTTAGCTCAGAACCGCATTGGGTATCCTCACCCACTGTTAGTCTTCAGCTGTTCTGTCTCCAGCTGAAGTCCAGTTGTTTCTTGGTGTTTGTCTTAAGAAAATAGGTAATTTTATTTTTGTTTTTTTCTTTTGTGTCTGTGGGAAGCGACCCGAAAGTGCATCCTATTGAGTTACCATTCAGAAGTTGATCCTATTTTTTCATCTATTTCTTTCTGGAAATTTATCCTAGGGCATCCTTAACTATGGGTTTCTCTTGAATATATTAGGGTTGGTTCTTTTTAACAGATAAATAATTCAATTTTGCAATCATAAAGAAATTCAGAAAGAGAAAAACTCAGAAAAACAATAAATGAGCTCAAAAATACAAGTAAGGACTACAAGGCAGAAATGGAAATTTTATAAAGAAACTAAAAGAGATACAGTAAGAAAAGACTGTAATATATGAGATCAAGAATACCTAAGAAAGCTATGGAAACAAAATGGACCAAATGGAGGAAAGGACCAGTGATCTGGAGGATAGTATGTAGAACAGAGTCAGGTGGAAGAAAAAAAGAGAAATTAAACATAAAAAACAATATAAAAAATAGGGAACCCATACATACAAATTTATTCTAATGTGCAAAAATAAATACTTTTTTAAAATGAGGTAACATTCAGATAAAATACCTGACTCAATTAGGGAAGGTAACATAAGAATAATGAGTATCCCATAAGGTGAAGAGAAAAAAGGAGGGAACAGAGAATATATTTAAAGAAATAATTGTTGAAAACTTCCCAAACCAAAGGAAGGAAATGAACATGCAAGTCAATGAAGCCAACAGAACACTAAGCTATCTAATTGCAAAGCAATCTACACCAAAGCACATAATTAATTGTGAAAACTATCCAAAGTCCAAGATAAAGGAAGAATTCTAAAGAATTCTAAAGAAAGAAGCAAGTAATATATAAAGGTACTCTCATAAGCCTGTCATACTTCTCAGTAGAAACCCTAAAGGTCAGGAGATGATGGAATTATGTTTTCAAAGTACTACAAGATAAAAGCTGCCAGGCAAGAATTCTATATCCTGCAAAATTCTCAGAAAGGGAGAAATAATGTTTTTCCCCAACAAGCAAAAGTTGAAAGATTTTGTTGCCATAAGACATCTTCTACAAGAAGTATTAAAAGAGACTCCCCTATGTAAATTAAAGAGATTTTACAAAAAACTAAACACAGTAACAGATAGACAAACCAGAAAACAAATCAAAATCAGAGTAGCAAGTCCTCAAATATCAATAATCGCTCTAAATGTAAATGAACTGAACTCACCACTTAAAAGGTAGAGGGTGGCTAAGCGGATTAAGAAACAAAAGCCAACTATATACAAATTACAGACCCATATCTTTGATGAATATTGATGCAAAATCCTCAACAAAATACTAGCAAACTGAATTCAACAACACATTAAATGAATCATATACCATTATCAAGTGGTATTTATCCCAGGATTCAAGGATGGTTCGACATATGCAAATCAATAAATGTGATACATTACATCAATAAAAAGGTAAAAAACCCACATCATCTTTTCAATAGATACATAAACACACTTGACAAGATTCAATACCCTTTAATGTTAAAGCCCCTCTAAAATGCATATAGACAGAATGTACTTTAACATAATGATTATATATGACAAACCTATAGCCAACATAATACTGAATGGAGAAAAACTGAAAGTTTTTCCTTGAAAATCAGGTGCAAGGCAAGGATGTCCAATATCACTACTATCATCTAATGTAGTGCTGGAAGTCCTGGTAAGTACAATCAGACAAGAAAAAAAATATAAAAATATTCAAATTAGAAAGGAAGAGGTGAAACTATCACTATTTGCAGATAACATGATAATACAGAGAAACCAAAAGACTCGAGTAAGAAGCTACTAGAAATAATGAATACAGTAAAGTGTCAGGCTACAACAGATTCAAAAATCTATTGCATTTTTATATGCAAATAGAATTGCAGAAAGAGAACTCAGGAAAACAATTCCATTTGTAATTGCATCAAATAGAATGAAATACCTTAGAACAAATTCAACCAAAAAATGAAAGGCCTATACTCTGAAAACTATTAAACATTGTTAAAAGAAACAGATGACACAAAGAAATGGAGAAATATTCCATACTTATGAATTGGAAGAATTAACACAGTTAAAATTCCCATATTTCCTAAAGCAATATGTGGATTTAATGCTATCCCCATCAAAATTCCAAAAACATTCTTCTCAGAAACAGAACAAAAAAAAAATCACAAAATTCATTTGGAATTACAGGAGACCTAGGATAGCAAAACCAATCCCAAAGGAAAGGAACAAAAATGGAGGTGTTATACTCCCTGACTCCAAACTCTACTACAAAGAAATAATAATCAAGACAGTATGGTATTGAAACAAAAACAGAAATACAGATCAATGGAACAGAACTGAGAACCCAGAAATAAACCCACACATATATGGGTATTTAATTTTTGACAAAGGATTCAAAAGCTCTTAATAAATAATTTTGGGAAAACTGGACAGTCACACGTAAAAGGTTAAAACTAGATCACTACCTAACATCATATACAAAAATTAATTAAAAAAGAATAAAGATTTAGATGGAAGGCCAGAAATCATAAAATACATAGAAGAAAACAAAGACAAAACACTACAGGACATTGACATAAGAGCTATGTCTTTGGGAACTCAATTCCAATAGCAAGGGAAATAAAATCCAAAATAAATAATGGGGCTACTAAAAATGGGGCTACTAAAAAGCTTCTGCAAAGCAAAAGAAACGTGCATCAAAACAAAAAGCCTTCCTACCAAATGAGAGAAGATATTTGAACATCACACCTCCAACAAGGGGTTGATATCTAAAATATATAAAGAATTCATAAAACTCAACAGCAAAAAACTAACAATCCATTAAAATGGGCAGATTAATGTAGTAAACACACTGAACTGTATATTTTAATCTGTGAATTGTATATTTGTGAAATATCTCTCATCAAATCTGTTAAAAGGGGTAGGGGCTTTTACAGGCTTTTAATAAACTTCTTAAAACCAAATACAGGGGGAGGTTGGAGGGGTCAAATAAGGTAAAGAGTATTAATTGTACAGTGAAGGAAAAGCTGAAATACTGGTAACTTATTGTATTATATATAGATGTTGATTTACTATGCTGTATACCTTAAACTAATTTAATGCTATAATGCAATGTTCCTTCAATAACATTAATTTTAAAAAAGCCAGACTCTTAAGAGTAGATAGAGAAAAATGAATTACATACAAAGAGCCCTCATAAGACTGCCCACAGATTTCTAGGCTAAAACTTTACCAGTCAGGAGAGAATGGCATGATATATTTAAAGTTTAGAAAGAAAAGGGTTTCCAACTAAGATCACTGTACCCAGCTAGCTTAACACTTAGAATTGAAGCAATGATAAAGAGCTTTTTACAGACAAAGAAAAATTAAAGGAATTCATCACCACTACACCAGCCTTACAAGAAATACTAAAGGAAGTTCTAGAAAATGAAAAGAAATACCACAAACAAGCATCAAGACATCAAAAATGGAGGATGTGAGAGGGAAAATGAGGATGTTAGAATGAGCTCAAGACTAACTTGCTTTCAAGTTAAAACAGGCTATAAGAAGATGAAATTTTTATGTAGGTCCCAGGATAACTTCTCAACATAAATCCACAGAAAAATAAAAAGAGAATGCAATAACACCCATGAAACAGTAAAGAAAATGACAACAGTTACTTATCAATAGTCACCCTAAATATTAATGGATTGAACACACCAATCAAAAAGCAGGGTAGTTGAATGGATTAAAAAGCATAATTTAACTTTCTGTTGTGCACAGGAGACTCATCTATATTTGAAAGACTACACAACCTTAATGAAAGATGAAATCCTGTCATTTGCAACAACATGGATAAACTAGAGGGGGTTATGCTGAACGACATAAGCCAGAAGGAGAAAGACAAATACCAGATGATCTTACTTATGTGTGGAATATAAAGAAACAAAGCAAAGGAAGAGAAAAAATTTAAAAAGAACCCTTGGAGAGTCACAATAAAACTGAGGTTACAAGTGGGGAAGGGTGTGGGTGCAGGAGCAAGTCAAGATGGTGGTGGTACAATGGATTCTTGTGGAAATTTTGGTAATTTAGTGATGGGTATGGTGTGTTGTAATGTATTTGATGAATGGTGAACTTACACATATGGGCTTATATTAGTTTATAAATCAAAATTACTTAAATAAAAAGTTAAAATATTTGTATGATGAGTATGACAATATAAACACTTTCATTTTTCTTATTCTTAATTGATCCTACAGATAATAGTTTAATACAATAGTAACAGTATATTTAAACATACATAAAAAAGAAATGTTGAAAGTAGTTCTATAACAGGGGAAAGAAAAACAAAGGACCACCAAATCTCAAGAAAGGAAATAAACAGCAAAATAGAATTAGAATCAAATAAAGGACCAGTAGAAGAGAACAAGAAAATATTAGAGGTGAAAGAAAAACACAGAATCTATATAGGTATATAAAGATAAATGTCAGATCAGAAAAGACTATTAGATTAGTAAAATAGAGATAAAATACAAGGTGGATGTGAAACTTAATCATAGAGAGATGCATTACTAAGAAGATGAAGAGGCAGAGAGAATCAACATCAAAAGCCATCAGAAAGAAAAGAAAAATAGAGATATAAAAGAAACAGAAAGCTAAGGCTCAAGTGACAGCAAAAAAAACCTACATAATAATAATCACTCTAAATGTGAATGGACTGAACTCACCAATCAAAAGCAGAGTGACTGGCTGGATTAAAAAAACAGAAACCATTGATACTGTGCTTATAAGAAACTCACATTAGCCCCAAAGACAAAGTTTGAAAGGGTTATGGAAAAATATATCAAAGCAACAGGGATAAGGAAAATCAGGATCTAACATTTACAAAATAGACTTTCATATAAAAAGGGCAATATATTGCAGAGGGACATGACATTATGATTAAGGGGTGAATTTATCAATAAGAGAAAACTATCATTATTATTTATGCATCCAATGCCAGGATATCTAATAATAGAAATATTAACAGATTTAAAGGGAGACATGATCAGAGCACAATATTAGTAGAAGACTTCAATACTCCACTTACAGCAACTGCAACAGATAGTGCAGACAAAAACTTAATAAAGAAATAAAGGCCCCAAATTAGGTAATAGATCACATAGGCCAACTAGACAGATATAGTACTTTCTATCATAATTAAATTCTTCTCAAGTGCATATGGAACATTCTTAATGATCGACCATATCCTAATACACAAAACAAGTCTCAGTAAATCTAGCAAGGTCAAAATCATAAAAACACATCTTCTCAACCACAGGAGTGTGAAACTAGAAATGGAGCAGAAAAAGAAAATCAGAATAACCACAAAGAAATGGAAATTAAACATAATGCTTCTGAATATCCTGGTTGTTCAGGTACTAAGTTTGCAGCTGGCGTGTAGACCGCATAAAGCTGAGGGATATAGGTTCGTGATCTGGGCCCAGGGGGATAATAAAAAATGGACAAATACATTAAAAAATGCTGCTTTTCCTTTCTTTTCCTTCCTTTCTACTTGCCTCCCTTTCTTTTAAAAATATTAAACAACATAAATGTTTTTCTTCCAAAAAAACTCTTGGCTCAATAAGGAAATTAAAGGCAAAATTTCAAATTACCTGGAAAAAATGAAAATAAAGAACCTATCTAACAAAGCAAATGGGATGCAACAAATGCAGTCTAAGAATAAAGTTTATATAATACAGGTGCTCATCAAAAACCAAGAGACACTTCAAATTAAACATCTAAAATACATTTGAAGAAACTAAATAAACTGGAACTGAACCCAAAAGTCAGAAGGAAGGGAATAATTAAAATTAGAGCAGAAATAAATGAACTGAAAACAAAAAGAACATTTACAAGATCAACAAAACCAAGAGCAATTTGCTTGAAAAAAATTGCTATATCTTTAGCTAGATTCATGAAGATAAAAGGAGAGAAAATCCTAATAAAAAGATTCAAGAATGAAAGAGTGAGATTGCAATAGACATTGCAGAAATACAAAGGACAAGAAACTAATATGAACAACTATGCGACAACAAATTTGCCTATCTTGAAGAAATAAAGATTTCTAGAATTCTACAACCTCGCAAAACTGAGCCAAGAAAACACAGATAATTTGAACAGAAAAATTACAAACACATAAACCGAAACAGTAAACAAAGTCTCCCTCAAAACAAGAGCACAGAGCCATATTGCTTCACTAGAAAATGCTACCAAGCATTCAAAGATGGTTTATTACATATGCTCCTTAAACTCTTACACAAAATTGAAGAGGCAAGAATACTCCTAAATACAGTTCAGGAAGCTAGCATTATTCTGATTTTAAAATCAGACAAGGACAGCATTGAAAAAGAAAACTATAGGCCAATATCACTAATGAACACTGAAGCAACAATCCTCAAAAAATCTTGGCAAATGAAATTCAACAGCATGTAAAAATGTATGCATTATGAACAAGTGGGATTTATTTCAGGATGCAAAAATGGTTCAACATACACAGTCAATCAATATAGCAAATCATATCAACAAAGGAAAAAACAAAAATCATATGACTATATCAATTAGATGCAGAAAAAAATGACAAGATTCAACATCCACTCTTAATAAAAAAATCTCAAAATAGGAACTGAAAGCACAATCTCAAAATTATAAAAGTCATATACAAGAAACCCACAGTTAACATCATATTCCATGGTGAAAAATAGCAAGTTTTTGCCCTAAGATCTGGACCAATACCAGGATTTCTACTTTCACCTCAACTATTCAATGCAGTTCTGGAAGTCCTGGTCAGAACAGTTAAGCAAGAAAAAGACATTAAAGAAATCCAAACAAGAAAACAAAAAACAAAACTATATTTATTTTCAGATGACATCATATTATATCTAGAAAGCCCGAAGACTCCACTAAAAAGCAGTTAGAAACATTAAATGAATACAGCAAAATGGCAGGATACAAAGTTAATACAAAAAATCAGTGTCATTTCCACATGCAGTGAACTAGAAGAAAGAGAAATAAAGAAATTCCATTCACAATAGCACCAAAAAAAGATACAATGCCTGGAAACAAACTTAAAAAAGGAGTTGAAAGGTCTAGACATTGTAAATTATAAGACATTGAAAAAGAGAACGAAGATACAGAGTAGAAAAATATTCCATACTCATGGAACTGAAGAATTAACATAGTTAAGATAACCATTTTCCCCAAAGTAATGTACAGATTCAATGCAATTTTTATCAAAATTCTGGAGACATTCTTCAAGGAAATTGAAGTTTGTGTGGAAGCACTAATGACCTCAAGTAGTCAAATTTATCCTCAGAATGAAGAAAAATTGAGTAATCAAATTTCCAGACTTCAAATGATTTTATTGAGCAATTGTCAGTTAAATTGTATGGCATTGGAACAAAAACAGACAGACCAATGGATAAACTTGAGAGTCCAGAAATAAAACCACAGTTATTTGAATCACTAATCTATGACAAAGAGTCAAGAGCATTCAATGCAGAAAGGAAAGTCTATTCAACAAATAGTTCTGGAAAACACGACAGTAACCAGCAAAAAAATAAAATTAGATCAATAACTAGCACTATACACAAAAATGAAATAGAGGGAAACATAGGAAATGGGCTCTATGATATCAATGTCAGAGATGTCTTTGGGGAAGTGACACCTATGAAAAAAGAAACTAAAGTAAAACTAAACAATTGGGACTAAGTCAAATCAAAAACCTTCTGTACAGCGAAAGAAACCACCACAAAAACAAAAGCAACCCACTGAACAGAAGAAAATCATACATCGGACAAGAGGTTAATCTCCAAAATATACAGATATATGTATATATATATATAGAAATATACATATATCTTAACAACAAAAAAGCAAATAATCTACTCAAAAATGAACAGAAGAGTTGAATAGACATCTCTGGAGAAGACACATAGATTGTCTACAAACACATACAAATTTTTCGTATCACTCAGCATTAGAGAAGTGCAAATCAAAACCACAATGAGATTTCACCTCATGCCTGTGAGAATAACATATTCAAAAGACTAAAATCAGTTGGAGGGAATGGAAATTAGTGTAACCTCTTTGGAAAACAATATGGAGATGTCTTTAAAATATACAGAACTGGTATCCCACATCTAGGCATATACCAAAGAATTCAAAAACACTAATGAGAAAAAAACATCTGCACCTCTGCACTTATAGCAGCACAATTCAAAATAGCCAATACATGGTTACAACCTGTATGCCCTTTGACAGATGACTGGATAAAGAAATTGTAGTATATATACTCAATGGAATTCTATGCAACTATTAATAAAGATAAAATTGTGCCATTTGAAACAACTTGGATGGAAGAGGTGATTATGCTAAGCAAAATAAGCCAGAAAGAAAAAGAAAAGTAGAGGATGGTTTCACTCATAGGCAGACTATAAAGAAATAAAACAACAAAATTCACAGGATGCAAGATGCAATTACCAAAGGTGTGAAAGGGGGAGGGAACAAGAAAATGACTGAGTTAATGCAGTGTTAGTGATGAACATTAGAACTCTGATGATGGATATGGTGTGATACACACATGGATTGAAGTGCATATTCAATATCTTGAAAATGATATAGCAAAGTAAAAAAAGAAATAATCAAAATTTTAAAAAAATTAAAAAGAAACTAGAAAAAGAACAAAAACTCAAAGCAAGGGAAAGGAAGGAAATAATAAAAGGCAGAAATAGGTAAAATTGAAAATAGGGGGAGGCGCAAAATGGCATCTATGGAAAGCATGAACTGAGTCGCTGCACAGGAAAAAAAAAAACCTAGCTTTTCAGAGCCAACACAGAAAAAGGGATTTTCCTACTTTGGCATTGGCCACAAACACTTGGAGAACAGAAGAAATCTAACAGCTGGCTCTACAGGTGGGTTAGAGGCATGGGGATTCAACAGACTACAGCAGCAAAGGGGAGCTCCCAGAAAGGGGAGTTTTGTGGCACGGTCTGTCTTCCCCTGCCAGAGCCTAGCTGGAGCCATGCAGGCCACACAGGCATTCTAAAGACTGCAGAACAGTTACTGTGACCTCCAGCATGTGCCCAGGGTTAGAAGCAGCAGAGATCTCATTGCTGCCTCACGCTTCTCCCGTGGAAAGAGCATAAGCAGTCTCCTTAAACTCTAACAGTACAAATTCAGACAGAGCAGGGAGCCTGAGTCAAACTGAGCAGGGGAGGGGTTTCTGTGACTGCTGTTAACAAACTTGGCTAGAAAAAGCTCAGAAGGAGAAAATTTGAGACAGAAAGAACAGGTGATGTGCACCCCCCACTACACGCCTGGGGGCTTGGGCTCCTTGGGAATCGGGTTCCAGTGGCTAAGACCCTGGAAGAACAGCCCGTGGAAAGGACATGACCTTGATGGTTTGATGACTGCAAGTGACATAAGTGCAGACAGCAGACTCAAGTCACATAGCCCCAGCCAGAAGAGTTCTACCAACAAAAGAAGCCTACCTCCCCTCACCATCAAGCAGCAAAACTACATGCTCACAGATGAGCACTACACCTCCAACCCTGCACCCACCCCCATCCAGCAGCCATCATCCCTTCCTGACACAAGACACGCTATGGAAGCCTGTAAGGGTCAAAAATAAAAAATAAAACAAAAATAGTGTGCTCCCTGAGAGACAGTTTTTAAAAATCCAAAACAAACTAGCAGATCAACAAGATCCCAAATCATGGGGAAATAAAAACCACAACACACCCTGACGCCTAGGAAATGGAATCACAACAAAACGACAGCTGATTAGAAATTAACTTTGAAGGCATAGTTTTTCTAAAAGATACAGAATTTAAGTCTGTAATCATAAAGAAATTCAGAGAATTAAAAGAAAATTCAGATAAACAAAACAAAGAGCTTAAACAAATAATTAAGCACCAACAGGCACAGATTAAAACTCTACAGTAAAAACTAACAGGGACACAGTATTTAAAGGAGATAATTCATGAAACTAAAAATAACATAGAAAGCTATAGAACCAGAATAACCCAAATGGAGGAAAGGATTAGTAATATAGAGGTTAATAATGCAGGATCCAAGGAGCCAAGAAGAAGAAGAAAGAGAAATTAAATGCAAAAATATATGAAGAAACACTCAGAGAACTATCTGACACAATCAGGAAAGGCAACATTAGAATACTGGGTATCCCAGAAGGCAAAGAAAAAAAGAAAGGAACAGAGAACATCTTCAAGGCAATAAGGGCCGAAAACTTCCCAAATCTAAAACAAGTAAGGAACATACAATTCAATGAAGCAAACAGAATTATATAAATTATATAAATTATATAAATCCTAAAAAACTACACCAAGACAGACAATTGTGAAAGATACATAATTATTTGTTTGTTTTTTTTTATCAAAAACCCAAGACAAAGAATTCTAAAGGTAGCCAGGGTAAAAAAAAAAATCAGCACTCCTATCAGACTAACCTCAGACTTCTCAGCAGAAACTCTACAGGCTAGAAGTGAATGGAATGATGTTCTCAAAATAGTTCACGATAAAAAATGCCAGCCAAGAATACTATATCCTGCAAATTCTCTTTCAAATTTGAGGGTGAAATTAAGGTATTCCCCAACAAGCAAAAGCTAAGAGTTTTCAACCACGAGGCCTCCTTTACAAGAAATTTTAAGAGGCCCTAACTAGCTAAACCAAAGAGGAAAAACTTCACAAAAATATAACAAAGTAACAAATAGATCAACATAGCCAGAAAACAAAAATTAAAATGGCAGTAGCAAGTTCTCAAATGTCAATAACTACTGTAAATGTAAATGGATTGAACTCGCCAATCAAAAGGCACAGAGTTGCTAAATGTATTAAGAAACATAACCCAACTCTATATTGTCTACAAGAAACTCATCTTAGGTCAAAAGACAAGCAAAGGTTTAAAGTGGATGGATGGAAAATGGTACTCCACGCTAATGCTGAATCCAAAAGAGTGGGAACACCTATACTCATATCAGATAAGGTAGTCTTTCAACACAGAAAATACAAAAAGATAAAGATGGACATTCTATAATGATAATGGGATCAATACAACAAAAAAACCTTAACACTAACATTTATGTACCCAATAAAGGATCACCCAAATATATCAAGCAAATATTAACAGATCTAAATAGAGATATGGACAGCAATACAATAATAGTAGGGGACTTCAATACTCTTCTTTCAGTAAAAGATTACCCAGACAGAGAATCAACAAAGAAACAAGATCTTTAAATTACAAAATAGACGAACTCGATCTAATAGATATATTATAGGTACTTCACCCCAAAACTATAGACTACACATTCTTCTCAAGTGCTCATGGAACATTCTCAAGGATAGACCATATGTTGTGACAAAAAACAAGTCTCAGTAATTTTTCAAAAATTGAAATCATATCTAGCATCTTTTCAGATCACGGTGGCATCAAACAAGAGCTCAATTAAAAGAAGAAAGAGGAAAATTGCAAAAGAGTAGAGAATAAACAACATATTGTTGAACAACCAATGGGCAAAAGAGGAAATTAAGGAAGGAATTTTAAAAAATATCTGGAATCAAACGAAAATGAAGAAATGATGTATCAGAATCTATGGGATGCAGCAAAAGCAGTAATAAGAGGGAAATTTATAGCGATACAATCCTACCTCAGAAAACAAGAAGAATCACAAATAAAAAACCTAAGCTATCACCTAAGGAAACCAGAAAAAACAGAAAAACAGAAGCCTAAATCCAGTAGAAGGCAGGAACTATTAAAGATTAGATTAGAAATCAATGAAATGCAAATCAAAAAGACTATTCAAAAATCAGTGAATCCAAAGGTAGATATTTTGAAAGAATAAACAAAATAGACAAGCCACTCGTCAGACTCACAAAAAAGCGGAGAGAGAAAACACAAATAAATAGAATCAAAAATGAAAAAGGAATGATCACGACAGATACAGCAGAAATACAGAAGACTACAAGAGAATACTATGTACAACTATATGGCAACAAACAGAGTAACCTAGAAGAAATGCACACATTTCTGGAAATGTACAATATTCCAATACTAAACAGAGAAGAACTAGAAATCATGAACAGATCAATCACAAGCAAGGTAATTGAAACAGTGGTCCAAATCTTCCCCAAAATCAAGAGCCCTGGACTGACGGTTTCACCAGTGAATTCTACAAAACATTCAAAGAAGAATTAATTCCAATCCTTCTTAAACTGTTCCAAAAACAGAAGGAGATGGAAAACTTCCAAACACTTTTTATGACGCCAATATTATGCTGATTCCAAAACCAGATAAAAACTGCACCAAAAAAGAAAACCATAGACTGATATCCTTAATGAATACTGATGCAAAAATTCTCAACAAAATATTAGCAAATCAAATGCAACAACATATAAAAAGAATCATATACCATAATCAAGTGGGATTTATTCCAGGGATGCAGGGATGGTTCAATATATGCAAATCAATAAATGGACACAATGTATCAATAAAAAGGGCAAAAACCACATGATCATCTCAATAGACACAGATAAGGCATTTGACAAGATTCAACACCATCCAAAAATAGGTATAGATGGAATATACTTCAACTTAATTAAGGCTATATATGACAAGTGCACAGCCAACATTGTACGCAATGGAGAAAAAAATGAAAATGTTTCCTCTAAGATCTGGGACAAAACAAGGATGTGCACTCTTACCTTTACTATTCAATATAGTGCTGGAAATATGTCCAATGCAATTAGACAAGAAAAAGATATAAAAGGTATCCAAATAAGAAAAATAGAAATGAAACTCACATTTTGCAGATGACATACTGCTTTCCAAAATGGTTGTACAACTTTACATTCCCACCAACTGTGATTAAAGTTCCCTTTTCTCCACATCCTCTCCAGCACTTATTATTTACATCTTTTGGTTAATAGCCATTCTTATCAGCATAAGGGAATTTCTCATCATTCCAGATATTGGTGATTTGGGTGTTCTCTGTTTATTCAGTCTACCGGAGGTTTAAAATATTATTTTTTCATAGAACTTCTTGTTTCATTTATTGTCTTCATTATTTTCCTATTTTCTTTTTTTAATTTATGTTTTATTATTATTGAAGGGATATTGCATTTTGACAATGACTTGTTTTAAGGTATACATAGTAGA
>RJWH01009460.1:0-22502 GCA_004363575.1 Solenodon paradoxus | reverse complement strand
CCTCCTTCTTCTTCTTCTTCTTCTTCTTCTTTCTTTCTGCCTGCCGGTTTATTTGCTTTCGTTCCTGCCTGCACCTTTACTTAAAAAAACAAAAAAACAAAAAACCGCTTGCACCTTTCCTTAAAAAAAAAAGTCCTTTCCCCTCAATTTATTTAGGCAGAAGTTCACTGTGAGGAGTGCATTCCAGAAACAGGATACTTGTATGACAGTGTTCAGGGTGGCACTGTTGATGAGAGTGAAACCTGGAAGCTGCCCAGCTACCGTCAACAGCAGACTAGACGAATGGGCTGTGGCTGAGCGGTCACACTGTGAAGCACTACGCAGCAGGCAGAACAAATGACCTACTCAGCATGCAAGACATTCATAAATCTTACAAAAAATAAGATGACAAAGTCCCAAGAGACTGTGTATTACATGATACTCTCTGTATAATGTTAAAAATCATTAAAATGAAAAATTAATTTTATGGGATTCACAAGGCTGCAATCAGGCTCTATAAAGCACTTAGCAAGGAGATTCAGATAAAAATTACTTGGGTCGAAGGACAGGGGGCCATGTTAGATGATATTGTCAAGGACTAGCTATTGTTCTGGATGATGGGTTTATAGATCCTTATTTTATTATTAAAATCAGCTAACCAACATAGTTCACAGTGGGCTGTATATGGACTATTAGTGAGAGTCAGGGATGATTCCAAACAGCAAGACAAAAGAAAATAAACAAAAGGCATGAACTGAGAAGGCCCTCATCACCTCTTCCGCCCCTCCAAAGGAGATGGCCTCGGGAAATGCTTGAGCCCCCAGGGGCCTGTGGGTCCCAGCTCCCAGAGGCTGGGTAAAGTCCATATATTTGCTCTCTATTATGGTGTAACAAATGACAACAAACGCAGCTGCTTTATCTCACAGTGTCCGTAGAACAGTATGAGCACAAGAAGACGGGGTTGTCTGCTCAGGGTCTCAGTAAGCTGAACGGGGCCCCTCATCTGAGGCCCTCCTCTGCCAAGTTCCTCATGGTTGTGGAATTGAGGGCATCCACTAAGGTGCCACTGCTGTCCCCTGACATGTGATCCTGTCCACCCCATCACCGTTGGCTTCTTCAAGATCAACAGGAGAGTGTCTCTGCTGCTTGGACTCTCTCTGACTTCTTCTATCTGTGTTTTCTAAGCTCTCGTTTTAAAGGCACACCATCTGATTAGGTCAGGCCCCCCAAGAAAATATCACTTGTGATGAATTCAACTGATTAGGGGCCTTTATTGCGGCTGCAAAATTCCTTTATTTTTTCCTCACTCTGTCTGTCTATCTATCTACCTACCTACCTACCTACCTATCTATCTATCTATCTATCTTATCTAGTTGGTCACACTTGTTTTCTCTTGTCCTAGGACTTGAACCCAAGGGTATGTGGCCTTGCCTTCAGAGGCAATTGACACAACTGCTGCTCCACCTCTTTTTTTTTTTTTGCTGCATAATGTGATCGATCACAGGAACAATACTTCATTATAAGTTCATTACACTTAGAGTCCTGCATAGACTCAAGGGGAGGGGCTCTTTGGGAATGGACAGCAGGGGTGGGAACCCTAAGAGTAATCTTAGAATAAAGCTGACTATAACTCCTTTCCAAGCCTTGGGCTTCTGCTCCATGAAGTAAGGAGCGTAATCTCTACCCTGTAGGGACTGTGGGAAAATTGAGAGATGATATATGCAAAAGTGCTGTCTTTTATTCAGAGGTATTTAGAGAGCAGCTGCTGCGTACTCATAAGACCCCTCGGGAATTCGGTGAAGACAGTGCTGTACAGCAACATGGTCCTTCCCTCATGAGGCTGACAGTCCAGTGCAGGAGGCAGGTATCAGCTGAACAAGCGCCACAGTGTGCTATTTGGAATCAGTATGCTGAAGACTGCAAAATGCTCTTACCAGAAGTCAGTGAAGACCTAAATAAATGAAAGATAGTAGTATCCATGGATCAGAAGATTCAACATAGTCAAGACGTCAGTTTTCCCAAAATGAATTGTGGATTTGGCACATATGAATCAAAACCAAGGCAGGGTTTATGTTGGGTAAACCTTAACAAGCAAATTCTAAAATTTTATGGGAAGCCAAAGTAACCACAGTAATTAAAGCAGTTTTGAAAAAAAAAGAATAAAATGAGAGGAATCTACTTCATCTTAAAATAATTTAAAAAGATAATAGTCAAGATGATGTAGTATTAGCCAAGTAATGGATACACAGATCACTGAGACAGAATAGACTGTCTAGAAATTGATCTACATAAACGTAATCAATAGGTTCAAAGGTATAAAGGCATTTCAATGGAGAAAGAATAATCTTTTCAACAAATAATATTGGGATAACTGGTCACCCAAAGCAAAAATATAATTCTTGACCTGAATACAAAGATGAACTCAGAATGGGTAGCAGATCTAAATGTAAAATTAGAAGATAACACGTGTGAAAATCTTCATGATCTGGTGTTAGTTAAAGACTTTATAAACAATAGTAAAAGCATGATCCATGAAAGCCAAGTCCATAATTGGTCTTCATCAAAATTAAACACTTTTCCTCTGCCCGAAGCGCTGTCAAGAGGACGAAGAGACAAGCTAAAACGGTAAGAATATTTGCAAACCACAAAGCTGACAAACAACTTCTATCTAGAAAATATAAAGAACTCTCAAAACTGAACAGTGAGAAACTAAACCACCCAGTTTTAAAAAATGGGCAAAGGATTTGTAAAGACACTTCACCAAAGAGGTAATAAAGATGACAGACACATGAAAAGATATTCAACATCATTACCCATGAGGGAAATGCACGTTGAAATCACAATGAAATACGAACACATGCCTATTAAATAAAAAATATTGACAAAACTAAGTACATGAGAACATGGAGGAATGGGGACTCTCACAGACTGCTGGTCTGGTCATTCTGAACTACAGTTTGTTAGTTTCTTGTGAAGTTAAACACACACTTGCCATATGATCCAGCAATTATGCTCCTACATCTGACCCAGAGAAATGTAAGTTTTCTTCAGATGAAAACCTGTGCATGAACGTTCATAGCAGCTTTACTTGTACTAGCTGGAAGTTGGAAACAACCCAAATTTGCTTCAGTGGGTGAATGTTTACACAGAGAGTGGTATAGCCAAAACAATGGAATACCACTCAACAGTGAAAAAGTAACAATATTGATACTCAACAGTGAAAAAGTGACAATATTGATACATGCAATGACCGGTAGGAATCTCAGTCATTTACACTAAATGAGACAAATCAGGGAAATGGTTACAACCTCTATGACTCCATTTTATTTGACAGTCTCAAAAAGACCCAATTCTAGTTGATGAAAAGCAGATTAGTGGGTGCCAGCGTTATGGGTGGGGTAAGGGTCTAACTATAAAGAGACAGCATGAGAGAGCATTTGGGATATGGTTCTGTGTCCTGATGGTGGTAGCTGATGCATGAATGTATGCATATGTTAAAATTAACAACACTGCACAAGAAGGGAAAGAAAGTAAATTTTTCTGCATGATTATTTAAAAACCCCCAACAGTATGGACAAGGGCTCGAGTTGCTTGACTCTTGTGAAACAGACTCCTGCAGTGTGGTTTCCACACTACGAAGATGACAGGGTGTATAGAATTTACTAGATGTTCAGTAAAATGCAGTGGCAATACAGAGATATGAACTGTGAACTCAGTGAGTCTTGGCGTGAGGTCACCAAGAAACCAAACATTAGATTCTTTTAGAAGTGGCTTCCTGAAGTTGGCAAAGTGCCAGCAATTCCCAAAGCCACACCTGACCCAATACAGCTGGGAAATGAGAATGACTCTTGGGGTGGCCTGCAGGTTTGGGAGAAATGACTCTGACCCCACCCCACCGCCGCCCTGTCTGACCAGAAGGGTTGGGTCTTCAGGGGAGAAGGAGGAAGCACTGGTCCTAAATGGATATCTGGTTCCTTCCCATTTACCTCCCAGGTGGCCCTCAGCCATGACCTACATTTCCTACCTGTCCATGCAGGTGAACTCCCCCGCCCAGCTATTTTTATCCCAGCAGGAGTCCCAGCTATTTTTACCAGCTGGCTTGTAGGAGAGAAGCATTGTAGGGCTGGAATTCCTGCTCCTTGAGAGACAGGGATGCAGAGGCCTTTCCTGCCCCTCCCAATAGGGTCTTCCCACAGCCTCCCTTACTCTAGCCAGCCAGAGACACCATCAAGTGTCTCTCTTGCTGCAAAACCTGCAAGGGCTCCCTATTGCCTACAAGTTAAAGCTCAACTTCGTGGATGTTCAAAGTGCTCTGTGCCTGGAACTCAGTTTCCCTTTGGCCTCATGTCTCTCTATGCCTCATGGCCAAGGAGCTAGCCAACCCAGGACCCTTGCCAGATGCTGATAAGACCTCTCCATTTCCTGCCTGCGTGTTTGCTGCTGGGAATGTCCTTTCCCTCCCATCTCCACTGGGTGACACTGATCCCACTCCCATGAGTTCAGCTCTAACATCACCTCCTCCATGGAGCCCTCCTTGATTCCCCCACTGACAGGGATCATGCTGTCTCTCAGAGAAGCATTGTCCTAAGACTTCTCATTTGGCACTCTCTGCCCCTCTGCCGCAGGCGCTATCCGTATCTGCCTCTTTTCTTTGTTCCTGAGGTTGGCCCTTGCCCATCTCTAATACTGCACCGAACACATGTGGGAATGATGGCTGGCATGCTGCGGCCTCTCCCACACCTCTCCTGCAGGCTGTCCTGAGGGCCTGGGCTCTGCATGCCATCCTCCCTGTGGCAGGGCAGGGGCTCTGCCACCTTCTGACTGCCAGGCCCCTGGGCTTCAGTGAATCAGCAAAGCCTTCCCCGGGCTTGAGTGAACCCAGCACTTTTCTGAGTGCTCGGGGTGTGGGGGTGGGGTAGGGACTCAGAGAGACCACATGGGAAGCTTCAGGACTACACATGTTTGGGGAGAACCTGGGGTCCCCAATAGGTGCACTCCTACCTCCCCTTAAGTCACTGCCTCACCTTTGTCCTCTTCCTGGAGAATGCACCCCTCCCCATGGCCTGCCTTCCATGTCCTTCTCACCCCACAGCCAGGCCCTGGTCTTGTGCTCTGCAGTCCCTGGCAGGACCTCCCAGACACCATATTTGGTAGGTGCGGTTCTTATCTTCCTGGCCAGGCTGACCTCCACGTTCCCAGGATGTTCCCTTGCCCTGAGTCTCCTCCTCCATCTCTGCGAGGGACTCCCATCTCTGCCAGTCTGGAGAGGTCAGAAGTCCTCAGGGTAAGACTGGGCCCTCTGTCTCCCTAAACGCTCTCAAAACCTCCACCAACAACACTGGTTCCAAATCCTTTCTGCTTCTCCTTAGGCCTTTTCTCCGGCGTTCCAGGCCCCTGAAGTTCTCTTGGGTCCTCAAGCGTACCGTGATCTAAGCTCAACTCGTGGCCGCCTTCTCCCTGTTTCTCCTCCACCTGTCCCCTCCGCACCACTGTCCACTCAGCAGCCTGCACAAACCTGGCCAGAACCTCCTTAAAATCTGTTGTTTGCGGAATAAAGTCCAAGCGTCTTAGGACAGAGGCCAGATGTGTGCAGTGTTGAAATCGGGCTGCCAGGGTGCACGTCTCACTGGCTGTGTGGCCTGGCAAGTGACTTTCACCTCTGAGCCTCCACTTTCCTGTTTGTCGGGGCAGTTGTGAAACCCCGATGAGATCATAGGTGTGATGGGTTTAGAACTGTGCTGGCCCGCAGTCATGCTCAGTGTCCACAGCGCCATCCGTTGTCCCAGCCAGCTGCCCCGGTGCCAGACTTTCCGCAGTTTCAGCTCCTGCCTTGTCCGAACAAAAAGCCCTCTGCACCAAGCCCTCTGCACCAAGCCCTCTGCACCGCTGTGGGTGTTCTCCCCGCAGGAGATGTCTTCCTCCCACATGCCCACCTAGCAGTCGCCTCTTGCTGCTTCAGGCTCACTGTGAATTCAAGCTCTGTGCAGCCTCAAGGGAAGGGATCATCCACTCCCCACAAGCCCCGGGACCTGTGTCTGACTCCTTCCCGTGGTTGCAGCACCTTCGCTGTATCAGGGCCCTGGGGGACAGGGCAGGAGGTCCGTCAAGACACCCCATTAGAGTCTCAGCCATCTCAGGCCCAGGAGGTGGTCTGACCGAGGATTGCTCCCCCGGCTTCAGGCCCGGGGGGTGGGAGGGTTGGGTCCCTTCTGGGGGGAAGCAGTGCTCTCTCCCTGGTGTCATGCAAAGTTAGGCTGACCATATGCACCATTTCAAACGGGGCAATAACATTTTTTTCATATTTCCCAACTCTCCTGTCATTTTCATAACATGTCAATTTTGTCCTGTTTTTAACAAACCAGCTTTAAGGTGGGGCAAAAGGGACAGTTGAGCTGCCCTCAGGCCAGTCTATTGAGTGGATACAAAAGCATCTGTCCCTTTGCCCCCTGTGAAAACAGCCCGTGTCTGAGCTGACTACAAGGGTCAGAGCCATTACTGCTGTTCCGGCCCCTGTGAGGAAATAGCACCTGTGCAGGGAAGAGGATTCCCCATCGCCCCACTGTTTCTTCAAAGGGAGCAGAACACCAGTGTGGTAGAGTGACAGGTAAGTACTATGGGGGGTATCTCTGGCACTGCGGGGTTATCTCTGTCACTGTGGGAGTTATTGGGCATCTCTGGCACTGGGATGGTGAAAGTGGCACTTGTTTTAGGCAGGACATTTATAGCAGGGTTTATGGGGGCACCAACTTTGGTTTTCGCCTAACGTGCCAAAATTCCTCGCACCAGCCTTGGCCTCTTGTGTGAAGTCCCACTCAGGCATTAAGTCTGCAGCTCTGGCATAGTTCACATAAAGCCCAAGGACTTTGTGAGTTCAAGACCCGGAGCTGGGGGATAATTAAGATGAGCAACTTAATGAGTAAAAAATACTTCTTCCTCCTTTCTCTTCCTTCTTTAACATCTTGAAGTACATGAGATGCAAATATACCAGGAAAAGCCACCTGGTCATGCTGTCCCCCAGTCACCATGTCACCCCGCCATTGCAGCCTGTTCTTGCTTGTTTGCTAGTATGGCATATTCAGCTCTGCAGAAGGGGGAAGGGCTGCTCAGCAACAGTGAGGCTGAGAGGAGAGCCGGCTCTCTGCCCGAGGCGGAGTGCTCACCTGTACCACCCTAGGTGGGCCCAGGACTCCCAGATTCCGCGCAGCACAAACCCCTCCTGTGAGGGTGCACAGCACTGCCTTAGCCAGCCCGCCATTAGGAAGTCCTTCCCCGTGTCTGACCTCTGTCCCAGCAGCTTCATCATGACCACTGTATCTGAGGGCTCTCCCATGGAGACAGCACAGGGGCTAATCCAGGGGGGCTACGAGACGGGGAAAGAGCTTTGGTATGGTCTATTTCTAGAACCCAGCTTTGCTCGGGAAATCACCTCATCGTGATGCCCAACCCCAGTCCCACCTCCCATGGGTAAAGCCTGTTTTTTCTTGCCTGTTCTTGAAAGACAAGGGGCACTTGATTTACTCTAGGACTTGTCTATCTGCCCTGCGGAGCCAGAATCAAGGAATCACCATTCCTCGTCTGCCAAAGGCAGGGGGGTTCCATAGTCATACAAGGTGGGCTCGGTGTTGGCTCGGTGTCAGCCCAGGTAAAAAGCACATCTAACCATGGCTGTGCAGAGGACAGGCCTCTGGGGAGCCTGGGAAGAGTTGTGCTGCTCATTGTACCGATGGACATCTCCTGATAGTCATAATCCTCTCTCCATTCTGTGCAGGTGTCTAGGAAAGCACTGAGGATCTGTAGCATTCCAGAGTCTGAGTCACAAGTGGAGGAAAAACATACTGAGATGCTGTCTATGACTCCAAAACAAGTATTTCATCCTTCCTGTCTCCTGCAGATCCAACATGGAGTTTAGGAGAAAAGTCAGAAAGAGCTTACTGCCAATAAGAATCAAGAAGCTCTCTGGGATCCACTTTTCTGTGGATATTTAGCCAATAGATAGGCAAGCAAGTCTGCCTAGTACAGTGGTACAGGTTGTCTACTGTGCAAGGAGAAAAGGGGAGAATGACATTTCTCTGATTCGAACCAACATGCTAGGAAATCTTGGGGGAGGTGGGTGCTGTTGACTAGCCATACTTTGCCTAGTTTAGCCTGGGAGAGAAGCAGAGGCATCCTGGGGCCCAAGTCTTGCCTCTAGCCTTGTCTGCTCCGTGTCTCGCCTCTGTCCACTCTGGCTGCCTCCAGTCTCCTGTGATTGAAATCTCCCTGCTGGTCTCACAGCTGACCTTCCCGCCTTTAATTCAATCAGGAATCATAAGCCCTTTTAATTTAGGAAATAAAAGGCTGGCCGCTGAGCTGACTGCACCTGATTGACAGGACTGCCAGCATGGTCAGGCTGGCCTGTGGAAGGGGCACAGATCCATGACCTCAGCCAGTCTTTCTGGGGTAAGGAGGCTCCCCCAGCGGCCTGGGGAACAAAGGAGAACCACCCCCTTCCTCGCCCCCCCGACAGAGGAAAGACCAAGGCCACTTGGTGGGGGGTGGCTGCCAGGCTGGCCCAGAGAAGCCGTGGAATGTCAAGCTCTCAGTACAACCTGGGGGACTTGGGGTAGACCTGAGGCAGGACTTCCCAGCCAACTCATTTCTCCCTTATCTCCTGTGACTGGATCCATGATCTAGAATACCCCAACGAGTCTCCTTTCTTTTCAAAAAAGTAGAAGAGGAGTCAGAAGAATCAAGCCTAGTTTTTCCAGATCAATGTCTCGTGTGTATATGGGGATGATCATGGGACCTGGCCTGAGGGCTGCTGTGAATATCAAATGAGTTTTGAAAGCTCACTGGCACATAACAAACTCTCATTAAATTATAGCTAATAATATTCTCGATAATGTTGTTCTGCTAGAGACACTCAGAGGTCCCTACCTCTGCTTGGAAGTGGTTGAGACCTGGGGGAGACTATCCAGGGCCCTGGGCTGTTGGTCTGTTTCCTCCCAGGAAAGAATCAAGAGCAGGTCCCCCAGGGCCTAGCTCATGCTCTGGGAGGCAGGAGGTGGCAGTGGAAGGTGAGGGCTTAGGGTGAGAATTCTAACTGCGCACATCTGGGCTCCATGGCGTTGGGTGAGGTGCCTCAGTGCTATGGAGCCTGGTTCCTTCTGCTGAAAAGAGGGCTGCTAGTGCCTGCCTGGGAGGAGTGTTTGGATGCTGTGTGAAGTACCCAGTCCAGAGCCTGACTTACAGAGGATGTTCAGAACGCTGCAAACGCCTCGCCCATCCAAAGGGATGTCCTGTCTCCCTGAGAGCTGAAGCCCCCAGAGTCCTATTCAACTCCATTTCAGGATCATCCTCTGGCCTGATTCCCCAGGGGCCTGCCCTAAAGGCTCCCCCTGTGGCCAGCCTCACCTGCTGAGCTGTCCCTGTGGAAGGCATGCCCTCAGGGCAGACCCACAAGCCTGGCTGCTCCTCCTCTGTGCACCACAGCACTGGGCTCAGAAAAGATGCTCAAAGTGACCTCTTCCCCAACTCTAACCCACCTTCCCGGCCTGGCGCATCTATAAAAACACAGGCTGTAATGCAATCTTTGGCTTTTCGATAAGCCATCCCACATAGTTCCTGTATCAGACAAGTTGGAAGCTGATAGCAGTAGGCACAGGGCGCACCCACTGAGCTCCAGGCTGGCTCCCGGCTAGATGTGGGCTGAGGGATTGAGACACGGTCTCAGTTGGCCCTGCGCTGCCCAGTGAGGTAGAGATTACATTGCACACGAGAGGAGACACGCTCAGATCGACTAACCTCTCCATCCTGCCTCAGCTGCATAGCAGCAGCTCTGGGATGTGAACCCAAGCCCTGTATCGACTCGACTGGACAGCTCATAGACTTTCTCATGGTACCCGTGGTTTTGTGTCCTGTGAGCTTTGGGGAGCTGTGTGTTCATTTGTTTTATTTCCTTATATTCCACATATGAGCGAAAACATCTTGTACTTCTCTTTTTCATTCTTGCTTATTTCACTAAACATGATTCCCTCCAATTCAAGGGTTGGGAGTGGGGAGGGGAGGAAGGAGGGAACAAGGTGATGATAAAGGGGCATGGGACTCAGGTGGCGGGTGTGATGTGAGATGCACACAGACTGAGGTGTGACCTCAATATCCTGAAATGCAAATGCCTATAGCAGTATAAACAGAAGAAATCATAAAAGTTGATATAGATATATGCACATATGTATATATAATGTGTGTATACATACATGTGCTTGTATATATACATGCATGCATGTATGTACACATACTATGCACACACATGAAATCTCTTGTGTAACCCGGGGTTATACAAACTGCGTGATTGCCAATATTATGATTCCATCTTACAGTAGAGAAAGTGAGGCTCCCAGTCATATACTGATTAAAAAAGTCTTAGGCCCTGATCCTGCACTCAGACCCAAACTCTGAGTATAACCCTCTCCACTAGATTTAAAAACAGTTCCTTACTCCTTAAAGTCAGTGTCCCAACTGGATGATTCATTTATTCATCCATTTGGCAAATATGTATCCAGAATCTATTATGTTCTCAGTCCTGTGTGGGAGATTAATGCTGAAGAGGCCAGACTCTGGCCCCTTCCTCAATCTTACAATCTCTGTGGATGGGAAAGACTTGAAACAATCATGTACACAAAAATGATAAAAACAAACAAACACAAAACCCAACTATGGTAAGAGTTGTGCCTGGGGTGGGGTTAGGGGTTAGGAGAGGTCTTCCCGGGAACATTGTGCAGGAATATTAGGAGTTCGCCCTGGGAAGTGGGTGTGCAGGCTAGAAACAAACATGCCTAAGCAGAGGGAATGACGTGTGCAAAGGCCCTGAGGCAGGTCACACAGAGAATAAGTCTGGAAGTACTGAAGGAAAGGGACCAGGCTCTACAGAGCCTGATGGGCCTGCCTTCATGCTAAGAAGAGGGCCTAGGGTGCTCTGCATTCTAAGGTTGTAGAGAGGAGCTTGGAGGGGGTTGAGTGGGTGTGTGGGCTCCAGTCAGGAGACAATCTAAATGGTCCCGGCACAGGGCTGCAGTGGGGCTGGAAGGAAGGAAGGAGGCGGGGCAGGCTACCTCTACACACAGTCCCATCCAGTGCTGTTCCTGCCCCTTTCCCAGGGGCTTATTGTAGTGGCCAATACTCAGGGTATCCTGACCTCCAGGAGGTGGTGTGCTGGTAATTGTTTAAGGACCAACTCTCTGCAGGGAAAGTCTCTGTAGCCTTAATCAATATCCATGCGATGAACACTCCCACCATGGTTGATTTCAGCCTGTTACCCTGAAGTCAATGAATGAGACACTGGGAAGAGATATTACAATTGCCCAAGCAAGAAAAATTGGTTCCAATACATAACTGTCCTCAGATCTCAGAAAGGCAGCTAATGAAATGTTATTTATACTCTATCTATATCTATCATGTACCTATAGTTATATCATATGTTTATATGTCATAAGTCCAACAATGTAACTTTAAAAGTATTATTTTTTTAACAATGATTTCTAATTGGTTAAAAGAAGAAAAGAGAAAAATATATGTAGGGTGTCTTTCATCTTTCCTTATACAATGGCTTTTTTGTCCTCTTTATCTCTTCTCGTGGATTTGAGGTATTGTCCGATGTCATTTCCTTTCACTCTTCAGAATTTCCTTTAGTATTTCTTGTAAGGCATGCCTGCTAGCAATAAACCACCAAATTCTTTGTTGGTCCGGGAGTCTTTTTATTTCGCTTTCATTTCTAAGTATATGTTAATGGATATAGACATTAGATTTTTATTTTTTTTAAAGGAAAGGTGCAGGCAGGAATGAAGGTGAGGAGGCAGATAGACAGGAAGACAGAGGAGGGAGAAGCACTTTATTTATTTTATTCAGTTGTTCATCTTGGTTGTTTCTTCCAGCCTGGGTCTTGAACCAAGGACCTTAGGATATGGAGACCATGCCTGGTTTAACCCACCAGGCCACGAGAGCATGGCTAGACATTAGACTGGCAGTTTTCCTTTTCTTTCAGCTTTCTGCATACGCCATCTGATTTCTTTCTAGCCTCTGTTGCGTTTGATGTGCCATCTTTCTTCTATTGTGGCTCCCTTGTATGATGCGTCATTTTTCTCTTGCTGCTTCTGAGATTTTCTCTGTCTCTGTCATTCGACAGTTTTACTCCAATGTCCACGGATCTTTTTGCGTGTCTCCTACTTGAACTTTCTTTGAATGTGTAAATCAATGTCTTGCATTACATTTAAGAACCTTGAGGCCATTATTTCTTCAAATTTTTTTTCTGCCCTTTATTTTTCCTTCAGGAATTCCTACTATGTGTATGTATATAGTCACTGCATTATCAGTGTTTGGCTCAAAGACAAGTGCGTATGTGACAACGGTCTCTAAATCTGTATTGCCTAGTGGCGCATCTGTTGTAACGTTGTAGAGTGTCCTATGCTGGTAGCAGCCTCATGCATCTTGTGTTTACACATCTTTTGATTTAAATCATCGTGCTTGATTTAATCTCATGTGATTTTTGTTCGTCCTGGCTGGTAAGCAAACCAAATCCACTGCTAATGCTGCCGTTGCACAAAGACAAAATTGCCTAACAATGCAATTCTTAGCATATACCCCATCATTAGGTGACAGAACTATATTGGTATGTTTGATGACCTACAGGTCTCTGCAGTTCTGTTCCATTTTCTTCATTCTCTTTTTCTGTTCTTCAGATTAGATAATCTCAATCTATCTTTAAGTTCGATCATCATTATTCTTCCAGTGCAAAGATGCTGTTGAAGCCCTCTAGGGCATTTTCACTCTAGTTATTGTACTTCGCAGTTCCAGAATTTCCATTTGGTTCTTTAAAATACATATATATATATATGTATATGTATATATATATATATATGCTTTATATCTTACAGATATTTCCTATTTGATGAGTAATTTGATAAGTCTTTCCTTTCTCTCTTTAAAAGAATTTTTTTAAAGGAAATGTACAGGCAGGAACGAAGACAAGCAGAGGCAGGCAGGAAGATAGAGGAGAAAGGAGCGTTTCATTTATTTTATTTTATTGTTCATCTTGGTTGTTACCCTTGGCTCTGGGAGATGAACCTGGGTCGTTGGGATGCATGTGACTTGTGCTGGCCAGATACTACACAACCAGGGTGCACCGCTTGAGTCTTCATACACAGTTTCCTTTAGTTCTTTGAACACATTATAGTAACTGCTTTGAGGTTATCTCCTAAGAGCAATATTTCTACTCACTGCTTCTTTCCCTCTGGATGGATCATATTTCCCTGTTTCTTTGCATGTCTTGCAATTTTTTTGTTGAAAATTTGATATTTTAGATAACACATCATAGACTCAGAATTCAGAGTTGCTATCACCACCGCTGTCACCACCAGGGTTGTGTTCTGAGTTTTTTCAGTTTGTTGGCTGTTTAGTGATATACCTAGGTTAATTCTATGTGATCTATTTCCTTACAGTGTGAGATTGCTGATGTCTTCGCTCAGTCCGTTTAAAAAACAAATCTTGTTTTTATTTTTAAGCCTGGCTTCCCAGGAATTGGCCCCCAGTCAGCATAGCTTAGTTTTCTGCCTGTCAGAAATTGTGCTTAAATACCTTGATCCCGCAGGCTTCTGCTTCTGCCAATGCCTCTGTGTGGTAAACACATTCAAAATTTAGGTATCTGACAATCTGCTCCAACTTTTACTCCGTGTGTGCTTAGCCAGGGGTGAGCAGATAACCAACTCCCCCTCCAGTCGCCTCCTGGTGTGCACACAGCCTTCCACACCCCAGGGGTATATGGGAGCTTACCAAGTCTCACTATGAGTTTCTTGTTCCCGGATATCCTGCTAAATGTCTTGCTGTTCTGCTGATTTGGTTCTTGCCTCAACTAGTGTGACACCTCAGGCTAGCTGTAATGTTGGCCTGAAAATACGAAATTGTAAAGAAATATATCTCTTCGAGTGCATGCTCATATCATATCATATTTCCAATCAAAGTGCACAATGAAATAAGTTTGGCAAGTGCTGGATTCGTGTTGGGTATTTCTGACTGATCTACCCTGTCTGGAGGTTAAGATGCTGAGCTTGAGATCTGGCATCCCTTGAGGAGGGTCCAGAGGGGCACTTGAGAAAAGCTGGTGCAGCAATAGGGTTCTTCAGAAGGCACCTCGGGGCAAGTGGTGGGCATCCAAGGTGGCTGAATTGGCCACTCTGGGACAGCTGACCTGCTCATCTTGGCTGCGGCTCTGCCCCCACAGGGATGTTTGCTCTGTCAGCAGCCTGGAGTGGGGAGCCGGGTGCCCTCTACACTGGCTCCCAGTCAACAGAAGCCTTCCAGGCGCTCAGGAGGAAATCTAGCAGAGCCAAGAGAATGATCAATTCCTTCAGGGCAGGGCTGCCAGCACCAGGGGTGGAGGTGGGGTCACCCAGCCGGCAGCTGGCTTCTGCCCCAGAAGCCCAGGATGGACAGGGCTGGGGCCTGGTGTGTACTGGGTCCCCTAGTGCTCACTTAGAAGACAAGGATTCGGAACTCGACCCCCTCCCTCTGGGTATTGCCCCTGTCCTTGAGGTGTGTACGTAAGAGCCCTATGCCCGTGAGCTGAAGGTCAGTAAGCTCAGCAGGCACTGTGGGGAGGGAGGGGTGGAGGGCAGAGGGGAAAGCTGGCCTGACAGTCACGTACCAGCTGATGTCACTGGCCACTCCGCCTCCCTGAAGTATCACTTTCTTCATTGCTGAGCCTGCAGCTAAGTTCAGGGGGCAGTCACGTCCCATCCCTGGCAAGGCTCTTGGGCTGCTGAGGTCAGGTTGGCAGTAGCCAGCATTACGTCGTGTCAGCGCTGCTTCGACGTGGAGGGGGAGCTAAGAGACTGGGGGATAGTGGCAGGGATGGGTGTGGGGGGCTGGAAGTGGCCAGGCTGCTGAGACGGTGTCACAGGATCCCTGGGGGTTTAAAGGTTGTCTCACAGGTGTACAGCGGCTCAAAGCTCCCAGACTGAGGGAAGACGGGCCTTGTCCACAGACAGTCTGTTTGAAAGAGGAGAGAGTACTTGTTTTTTTCCAATCTGCTAGGAGAGAAGGTCTGCCCGAGGCAGAAGACTAGGCCCCTTAACCACAGACACAGCTACCGCCTGGGCTAAGCATGGTGGCGGCCGGGCTGGATCCCTCTCCCCGTTCTCTCTTCCAGTGTAAGGCTCCCAGGTCACCCCGAACAGACCCTTTGCAGGATCCCTTATTCTGACAGTGGGAGGACTCAACAGGTTCCCCTCTTGTGACTGTGCACAGGCAGTGGGGAGGGGCTGCCAGAGACAAGTGCAGACAGACAGCGGCGTCCTTGTGTCTGAGCTCATCCTTAGGGCTGGGTCCAGCAGAGGGAGCTGGCAGCCAGCAGGAGCCAAAGCAGGCCGTCCCTGACCTCTGAGATGGCCTTGAGGAGTTCCTGCCCAGGGTGGGAAATTTACCCCGTGACTGGAACTGGAGTGCTAGGAGGCCTGTCTGGGGGCCCAGGCCGCCTCAGCCCACCCATCACCCAGTGCTGCCTTGCAGACACCTCTCTGCAGAATGAAAAATCCTACGCTTTTCCAGCGGAGCCTGTAGAGTCCTCCCAACTGTCCTGGGATAAGAAGAAACATAGGCGATCAGAGCCCTGGGTATGAATTCTACCCCTTGGCCTTCTATTTCTGTGACTCAGCAATCTATGTAATCTCTCTGGGCCTCAGTTTCAGTTTCTTCATTTGTAAAATGGACTGCTGTGGAAGGAGAGAGCATGGAACATGCCTGGCACACATAGGTCCTTGTTAGGACAACCTCCCTGGTCCCTACTCCATTCCTCTTTGATTCACATCGGGGGTGGGGCATCTCCCTGAGCAAAGGTTGGAAGGCTGGGGTGGGAGAAGCATGCTGGGGTGACAGCTGGCCATGGGCCAGTTAGTACTGACCAGGAAAGCTTCCAATGGGAGTAAGATGTGAGCTGGGCTTGGGGAGATGCTGCCTCTTATCAAAGTGACCAGATAGAGGTAGCATTGAAGGGGCAAGAGGCATGACCCCCTTGGCTCTTCACTCAGCATCCTGCTCAGTAGTCCTTCTGCTCAGGTGCTCCTGGCTACAGGCCAGCCACAGTAGGACTTACTGGCCTCTTGTCATGCCATCAGCGTGGAGATCTCCTTGGGGGTATGTAGTTCTCTGGGTGTTTCCTTCCCTTCCTAGTCAACATGTTAACTGATCAGTTACTGTATGCCAGGTCCTGTTCTAGGTACTAGGGAGACAGCAGTGAGCAAAACTGACAAAGGCGCCTGACCTCATGTAGTTGACATTCTAGTAGAGAGTGAAAACATTAGCTGAAAAAGCATATCAGAGGTTGGTGAGCACTTTGGAGAAAAATAGAGAGATGATGAATAGGAATGTGGGGATTAGGTGGGGGCAATGTGATTTTGCATAAGGAGGTCAGGGCAGGTCACACTGAGAGGTAAGATTTGAGTGAAAACCTGAAAGGGAGAGTCATGTGAACAACTGGGGGAAAACATTTATCAAGAAGGAACAGCAGGTGCCAAGGTCCTGGGGCAGTAACAGAGCTGGCTTGAGGAGCAGCAAAGGGGCCAGCCTGGAATGAATGAGAGTAGTGGGAGACGGTCAGAAGTGGGAGAACCAGGTCCTCTAGGAGCTGGGAGACCGTTGTCAGGACTTTGACCACAGAGCAAACATCGGTACAGAGAAGGAACATCGTGGGGCGGGTGGGTAGGGTGGTACTTCTTTTTCCACAATGGGCAATGGGACAGTAACGGAATGCCAAATGTTTTAATGAAGATGAGCTGAGCAGGCAAATGAATGAAAGAGGAAGGAGAGAGTGCACAAATGATGGACACAGGGCCTTTCCCCAGCTCCCCAGAGCAGCAGAGTCCAGGCGAGTGTGCTCCAAAGGCTGAGGGCGATGCTCAGAGAACCAGGCCTCGGAGACAGTGTGGCCAACAAGGGCTTGCCTACTCCTTTCCTACTTGGGGTCTCTGCTGGCTCCTGGGTGGTGTTTCTGTGACTGAGTCACTTCTCCCCCTGCATCGCCCCCACAGCCCCTTCCCAATCTCAGACACCCCGACACTCGCACCGAGTTGTCAATCAGGCCCTTCTCTTACCTACTAGGACCACAGCTGCTGGGGCCACCACCTCACACAGGGTGGCGAATGACCCTTCCTCAGGCAGTGCTGGGGAGGCCTAGAGTGAGTATTGATAGTAATGACAACATAGCAATAGCTACCACTCCCATTTTTCAGGCACTGACCACTGCCTGACTGACCTAAGCACACCACCCTCAGCCCCTTGTTTCGCTCCAGAGGCTCCATGCACCGGTCCAGAGGGGACTGGGGCTCCGAGAAGTCAAAGGGCTTGTCAGGGGCACTGCCTACTTCTGTTCCCTGGATGGGGACGGAAGGTCTCAGGGCCCTGGCCAGCACTGACCCCTCCTGTCACTGCCTTGGGGCAGCCAAGCAGAGGGGTTCGGCCCACAACACCCCCATCTCCTGTGAGAACCAAGTAAGTCAAACTCCAGTCCTGCCCTTCAGAGGAGAGGCTGGGGTCTGGGCTTCAAGTTGGGGGCTGTGGAGCAGAAAGCTAGTGCTGGAGAGACTGAGCAGGCTCCTCCTGCCAGTGAGGTGGCCTGGCTGTCAGGGCTCCAGCTGCCCCCAGGGTGTGCTGCTGCTCCTTCGGTCACCCTTCCCCTCCGGCCAGGCTGGGCCTGCTGGGAGAGGGGCTGTGAGCAGTGACAGTCTTAGCCTCCCCACCTAGACTGAGAAACCAGATCTGGGGACCCACATGCACAGAGGAAGACCCCACACGGCCTTCTAGAGCCCCAGTGGAGGGGCTGGTAGCTGGGCCCTGCTTGCTTGAGGCTGCAGCTGTCTCCCTGCCTGCCCCACTTGTGGGCCATGAGAGGACAAGGCGCAGGGCAGCAGAGCACTCTGCAAACTGGGCTTTCACAACATTTTACCCCTGCAGTCTCCTCCAGCCTCTGTGACTCTGCTCCTGTGGCAGCCACCCCACCTTCAAGGGCCTGTTCTGTCCCCAACAGCAGATGGTCACGCTCCCCAGTACTTGGAATTCCTAGAAACCACATCTTTCGCCTGGGCAGAGCTCACCTTCCCTACGTGCACACGTCTGACCCCTGTGGGGGTAGGACTTGCTAGATGCAGACCTAGTTCTCGTTCTAAGAACCGCAGGACAGAAGTGGGAAGGAGAGAAGGCAGGGAGGCATGGCGCTGCTTATGGGATGATGGAAAGAACCTAGGCTGGGAGCCCCATGGACCCAGGTTTGAGACCTGGCTCTATCTAGCTGCTCCCAGCTCCTGTTCGCCTCCCTTTGGAAGGTCTGTGAATAGGAGGGATGCCTTTGTGGACATGTGCTCAGGCTGCCCCGTGGGACAAAGTCTCTATGCATCTCAGCACATAGAGCTCGCAGGACAGGAGCAGGGGCTCCTGATAGAGGTGGTGGAGCTGGCACAGAGAGCACCTGTCACCTGGGCACAACTCACATGGCAGGCGGCTGTGATCAGGTCATTGTGTGTTTCCTCTGCAGCAGCAACTGGGCTATATTCCTTTGTGTTCTAAGTGCCTCCTGCGGGGTCTGGCCCAGAACACTGAATTGCTGAATGAACTCACCTAGGTGAATGGGTGCGCACCAGCTGGTAGTGACAGTGACCTTATCATTGTGAACGCTCAGCAGGGAGTCCAAAGAATGGGCCACCAGGTGATGAGCGTTCTGGATTCCAAGAAAGGATTCCATGGCTTTTCACTTTGGGAGGCATCAAGAGCCCGGACGGATGCAAGGCTGGGAGATGGAACCCTTGCCAAACCATCCTGGATGGATCCAGGTGGAGGGAGGAAGGTGAGCCCCAGGTGGAGGGAGGAGGGTGAGCCCCAGGTGGAAGGAGGAGGGTGAGCCCCAGGTGGAGGGAGGAGGGTGAGCCCCAGGTGGAGGGAGGAGGGTGAGCCCCAGGTGGAGGGAGGAGGGTGAGCCCCAGGTGGAAGGAGGAGGGTGAGCCCCAGGTGGAGGGAGGAGAATGTGCCCCAGGTGGAAGGAGGAGGGTGACCCCCAGGTGAAAGGAGGAGAATGCGTCCCAGGTGGAGGGAGGAGTGTGCGCCCCAGGTGGCACAAGGGCAGAGAAGATGCTGAGACAAGCTCCACCCTGTTCAGTCCCTGTTCAGAATAAACTCTTTGGCCAAATACTAGCTCATGGCTCACTGCAGAGTGAGAGCACTGAGCCAGGGGCACAGATCTCGGGGTTATAGACCTTGGATGATTTTCTTTCTTTGACTCTGTTGGAGCCAAGGCTGGTACAGGGGGACAAACCAAAACCAGAGAAGAGCAGGTCCAATGAATCTGTCCTAGGAAAGAGGAGACGTTGGTCTGGGACTGATCGCAGCATGGGGCTCATGACTGAGGTTAAGGGAGTCTCACCCACGGACCCTGGCTGTGGGCACAGAAATCTTAGCTACAGAGGACGTTACCTGAGCTGGTCCGCCATGTTATGATGGTTAAAAGCGGGAAGATTCAATCCGAGAAGCCACAGACTGCTTGAAAGCAACCCCAGGGAATGCCTGGGAGTCGATTATTTGGCACGTAAGTGCATAAATAAGAAGGTCAGATAGGCAGACCGGCCACATGGCAGGAGTAGCAAAACCCTGGGCAAACATAACATTTCCAACAGCCTCCCGACTGCAGAGGTGGGTTTTGCTACCGCCACTTGGCCGGTGGAGAAACAGAGAGCTCCAGGGGTAAGTGAATTCCCCAAAGCCATAGAGCTAGCACCTGGCAGCTCAGGGTCCCAGCTCTGATGGCCACAGAGACCAGGGCTTTCCTTTCCAGAGCCTCACAAGGTCCACTCCGGGCAGTTGAGGCCGCCTCAACCAGACTCAGCTCTCCTCAGGAGGATGCAGGGCCGCAGGGGGAAACAAGGCTGCATATCCACCAGGAGGGTGACAGAGCGGCTGTCAATAGTCTAGTGAACTTGGCACCTGTGACAACAGCCAGGACATGCCCACGGCTAATAAATGGACACTTGGGATTCTCTAGTGCTTGTCCCCAGGTCCTTGTCCTTGGCCCCTTGCCCCGGACATTTTTATCAATGGCTTGAGCGGAGGCCTGAGACGCTGCCTCCCGCTGCTTGCAGACACCCCGCAGCAGAGAGAAATCGCTTCAGCAATGCTGTGAGGTTCAAGTCTGTCTGATGTGCCTGGAATGACCAGCCAGGGCTCAGCAGGTGGCAGGAGCGACCAAATTCAGGGGGGGAACAAAGTCCACGTTGAAGGTGCATGGAAGTTTGTCCCATAGAGACGCTGATGCCCGTGTGAGTGGTTGTGTGCTAAGGTCATCCCGACACCTTGGTGCGAATGCTGCAAAGGATTGGACAAAACCTAAATGTCCACCAGGAGGGGATGGCTTCAGTTCCTTGGGTAGAGTCACACAAGGAAGGCTGAGACTCATACAACACAAAGAAAGAGGTAGGGAGTTACACACTGCGAAAGAAAGTTCTCCAAGACACCTGGTTAGTTAACAACGTGAGGTGTGTGACCGTGCATCTGCATGGGCCTGATTTTGTGCAATCAAGAATATGTGCATTTATTTGTGTGTGTAAGATCACCTGCACAGGATACCTCTGAAACCAAGCAGGTGACTGGGGTCTTACTTTACACTGGATATCTTTCATGCCTTTATTCTGTGCTGTGTGTGTGTGTGTGTGTGTGTGTGTGTGTGTGTGTGTGTGTGTGTGTGTGTGCGTGCGCATGCAGGGGCGTGGCTGAAGAGACCCTCATAGCACTTTTGGTGAAAAAGATCTGGAAGTTTGACTGACCATTGAAAATTCACCTAGAATTGCTTTCAGAAAGTGTGACTGCAATCTGGTGTTATATTAACAGGAGCATGGGGTCCTGGCTGCAGGAGAAGTGAATGTCCCGCTGTACTCTGGACTGGGCAGACTGTACCAGGGTGTGAGGTCTCTCTGAGACAGTCACGTTTGAGGAGAAATACTGGCAGTTAGCTCAGACCTCAGACTTGGTTAGGGCGGAGGTGGGGTAGAGGAGAGGGAGGGAAACTTGATAGACACAGAGATGCTGAAGAAACAGAGGGACACTGAGGTCAGGCTCTCCTGTGCTTGGAGAGATGGGGAGAGGAATATGGCAATTTTCTTTGAAAGGGAGGCGTGTGGAAGCAGGAGGAGATCTCATTAGTTTATTGATCCAAAGACTAGAACTTGCTTTGGAAGATCGGGGGATGAATTTTAGAGTCAGGAAGACCTTTCTTACCATTAGAACAGAATTATATAATAATTTAATTATTTTAATATAATTAATGTAATATGAATCATGCATAACAAAACATATTACCTAATTTAATGACATAATATAATAGGAAGAACTGTCTATCAATTATAACAAGATCCCCAGGATGTATTCAAGCATATGCTGATGATCATCAGTACAGGATGGTGCAGAAAGCATTAACAGAATCACCAACATACATCTTTTGGGGTTCACTCCAGGCCCATTGCAGCTGAATCTCTGTAGCTGAAGGCTAGAAATCTGTTTTACTTATTATTTGTATCTCAGAGGTAGAGATTTCCATCTAGTACTGAGATTTCAAACTACTCGAGTTCACAGTATATCATCATCATCGACCTATGCACAGGCCCCATTTCCTTCACCCCTGACCTCCAATTCCCATTTCCCACCACCTGCTACCCACAATGGGGGCGGAGTGGGGAACACCAGAGCTTCACTTATGTGCTTTCTCTAGAACTTGAAAGATGCATCATCTGTGGATACTGGGTCAAGTTGTTTCTGCATGATTTATAATTTATATATAGTGTTATATTGTCCCTCTTCTCTGTCTCTACTTTCCTCGTTCAACAGTGTTGTTAAGATCTCCGTATCCTTGTATGTGTACTCACTTGTTTCTAGCTGCTACATCTTACTTAGCCACTCCTCCAGGTATGGACACTGAGGTTCCCTCCAACTCCTCACTCCCCCATTTTTTGCTGTCACAGGCACCCTGCACATTTCCACTTTCCCCCCTAGAGAGTCATTTCCCAGGCTGCATACTCATTTGTGGGAATCTGAGACACGGGTCATAAGCACACTTAATTTCACTAAAAATATTAAGATTGCTCTCACCTATACCTTCTCTCTCACTTGCCGGACATGAGTCCTGTCTCCTTATATCAGGTATGACCCACCTCTTAGTTTGTGTATTAAGTCGAGTTGTAGAGAGATTTGTTGTCGTTTGGAGTATGCATTTCTCTAGTGACTGGTGAATTCATACATCTCTGTATACTTATCAACCATTGTACTTCCTCACCGCCCACACTGCCTGTCCCCAAACCAGGTCTCTTTGTCCTCCCACTCTACCCAGAATCTTCCTAACCGTCCCACCCCTACGACCTCTGCCAGATACCAGGAGCAGGCCCTGTATTTGCCGTGGGTGGTGCGCGGCCCCAGTCTCTGCAGCCCTGGCTTTGAAACCTCACCCTCGGCTGTGCCTCCTGGGGCCC